>CM076573.1:148960880-149152400 GCA_034641835.2 Pinus albicaulis
AGCGGTGGCTTCTACTGTGATATTCTTCTTGCAGGCCGCCATAATGGCCATCTTCGAGAATCTGTCGACGACCACAAAAACACAGTCATTTCCATGCTTAGTAGAAGGTAGGCCCAACATGTAATCCATGGAGATGGATTCCCAAGGTCGACTAGGGGTAGGTAGAGGAGTATATAGGCCTTGCTTCTTGATGGTCGGTTTGGCAATGGCACAAGCAGTGCAGGATCTGATGTGCTTCTCGACATCCTTTCAAAGGTTCGGCCAATAGAAATACTTCTGCAAGATTGCTACTGTTTTCTCGACCCCGAAATGCCCAGCGACTCGACTGTAGTGTGCTTCCCATATCATCTTGGCACGCTCGCTTGAAGGAACAAAAAGGTGTCCCATGTGACATAAAAGTGCATCTTGGAGGTGAAAATTTGGAACTTGCGTACCCCCCAAGAGTGCCTTGTAAGTGTGGTCGAATTCTGGGTCACTCTCATAGAGAAGTGGCCAATCAGAAGTCTCGTGCCCACAAGAGTTGAGCACAGTGGTGAGCGCCACGATCGGTGGTTGGCTGAGGCAGTCTGCAACATTATTGGTGCTACCCTTCTTGTACTTGATGTTCAAATGAAGCTATTGCAGATATGTGGACCACTTCTGATGGCGATCATTCTGCAACTTCCCTTGTGTCTGTATGAACTGCAGGGGCCGGTGGTCTGTGTGGATGATTGTTTCCTTCCCCAAAATGTAATGCTTCAATTGTCGACAGGCTTGCACAATGGAATACATTTCTTTG
Organism: Pinus albicaulis; assembly: GCA_034641835.2. Classification (NCBI taxonomy): domain Eukaryota; kingdom Viridiplantae; phylum Streptophyta; class Pinopsida; order Pinales; family Pinaceae; genus Pinus; species Pinus albicaulis. The sequence goes on from CM076573.1 coordinate 148,961,659, forward strand.
TCATAGGTGGGATACTTGCGAACTGTCTCAGACAATGTCTCACTGTGATATGCCACTGGATGTCCCTATTGAGTAAGAACTGCCCCAATAGCATAGTCAGAGGCATCTGTCTCGATCTCAAATGGCTGTTGCAAGTCTGGTAAAGTGAGCACTGGGGCAGAACAGAGGCGATTTTTCAATTCTGTGAATGCCTTCTGTTGAGGTTCCGACCAAAAAATTTTTGCTCTCGCTCCTCCCTTGGTGACTTGACTCAAGGGCCAAGTGATATGAGAGAATCCCAACACGCACCTCCGATAGAAATTAGCAAGACCCAGAAAGCTGCGAAGCTCTGTTATAGTGGTTGGGGCTGGCCAATCCCGAATGACTTGGATCTTGGCTGGATCCACATGCACCCCCCATTCATCAATAATGTATCCCAGATATTGAACCTGGGTCATGCCAAAAGTGCACTTCTCCAAATTGGCACACAACTTGTGTTGCCGCAGTGTTTGGAGGACTTGTCGGATGTGGTGAAGGTGCTCTTCCCAAGTCTGGCTGAAGATCAAAATTTCATCCAAGTACACCACTACAAATGAGTTGGTGAATGGCCGCAAGATGTCATCCATCATCCTCATGAAGGTGGCGGGAGCATTCTTCAACCCGAAAGGCATGACCAGCCATTCGAAAAGGCCTTCCTTGGCTTTGAAGGCAGTCTTCCACACATCGGAGGGTTCAATTGGTACTTGGTGATACCCAGACTTCAGGTTGATCTTGCTGAAATATTTTGCACCTTTGAGTTGGTCCAAAAGGTCATCAATCCGTGGGATTGGGTACCTATTTCGGACAGTGATCTTGTTCAGCGCCCGATAGTCAATACAGAGTCTCCACGTCCCATCCTTCTTCTGTACCAACACGATCGGGCTCCCACAGGGTGATGAACTTGGTCTGATGTGACCTTTCTGCAACAGCTCCTAAATCTGCCTCTTGATTTCATCATTCTCCAGAACAGAGCGCCGATAGATCGATCCATTGGGTAGCGGCGCACCTGGGGTCAGATCAATCGGGTGCTTGACCTGACAGTGTAGAGGAACCCCTGTGGGTGAGGTGAATATGTCCTCGTACTCCTCCACAACCTTATCCATTTGTTTTTGTTGTGCAGAGGAGCCCTGTCTGGAGGTCGTGGCCACAGTCTTCTTCTTGCCCTGGGGGCGGATCATCAGGAAAACGAATTTCCTGGTTTGGGAAATGAGCTTACTACATTGTTTTGCAGTAACCAAAGAGATAGTCGTAGGAGGTGGTACCTCTGGTATTCTGTACAACTTATTTCCCAAAGTAATAATAACAGCACGAGGTCGAGACTCATACACAGCATGACGCTTCCACAAGTATGGTTGTCCTAATAATACATCAGAAACATCAATAGGAGCAACGTCACATAATACCTCATCCGTGAAGTGCTTGATGCTATAGGGAAGGCGGCACTGCTGGCTGACGCGGAGATCTCGTCCTTGGTGAAGCCACCCGATGGTGTATGGATGTGGGTGAGCTGTGGTCGGCAAGCCCAACCGCTTCACGGTGTCCGCTGAAATGAGGTTCTTTTGGCTCCCATTGTCGACAATGAACTGTACAGGGGAGCCCTTTACCCACATCTGGGAGTGGAAGAGACGTTCCTCCTCCTCTGGATCTTCCGGTTCCTCCTTCTGGACCTTTGTAGTGGCAACAGTGGCGTTGGGCTCCGCATCAATAATCTGTTTCCTTTTTTCATTCCCCTTTTCAGGTTCTGATTCGGAGTCGGAGCATGCATCTGACTCAGAAGCCCTCATCTCGGCCACTAGCGACTGCTTGGCCCGACACTCACTTGTGTTGTGAGTGGAGCTCTTATGGAACTCACACCACTTTCCCGTGTCCTTCTTTGGCTTTGCGGTGCTATTCTTTTCTTGTGGCTTTGATGAGTTGTCTTTAGCCACCATGCCTTGGCTCGGTCCTTTGTTCTGCGGTTTGGAAGCACCTTTCCCTTGCTTTTGATTCGCAGATCCAAAGTCTCGCTTCTTCTGCTTGAATTTCTGCTCAATCTTGGCAGCATACCGGTATGCCATACCAAGCGAGGAGATGTCGAGGAACTCCATTTCCTCCTGAATGTATCTGTGCAGACAACTACGATACTTTAGCACCAGATGTTTCTTTGAATCTTTGATACCCAACTTGGTGCGCAGGGTATGGAACAGATTCGTCAGCTCATGCACATCTTGATCCCTTTGTTGTCGCAGCGTGGTCCATTGTATGTACTTGTCCTCATAGCTCCCCACGGGATAGTACTATTCCTTGACGACGTCTCGGAAAGAATTCCAAGTTGGTACGACCGAGAACAGAGAGGTTTTTGTCTAGTCCTTGTTCTCACAGTAGGTTTCCCACCAGTCCTTAACATGGGGGGTAGCTTTGAGGAGTGCAAAAATAATCTTCTCCCGGTCTGAAAAGTCATGAACCGAGAAATATCCTTCTAACAGATTCAACCATCTATCTACGGCATCTACGTCTATTTGACCCTCAAATATGGGAATGTAAAAATTTACTTGTACCTTAAAAGGAGTCGCGCCTCCAGAGTGGCTGCTGGATGCAGATGCGCCGCCGGTGGGTAGCCGTTGAAGGATCTGAGCAAAGTTGTCCATCATCGCGTTCCTTTGTTTTTCGAGGGCCTCCTCGAGCAATATTTTGATAGGATCTCCTGCTCCCTCATCTTTCTTTTCGTCCCCCATGGGCGTCTGTCGAGGTTTGCGAGGCTGATCTTGCAAAGGTTCCACCAGATCAAGCCCTAGCTCCTTATACCCAGACCTCGTTGGGGACATGCAAAGAAGGATCGAGAAAAAGCAGACCCCTCTGATACCACTGATCCGGATTTATGCAGGAACGCAACAGAATAAACACATAACCATAAATACAGAGATGCAGCGGAAATAACACTTCATTTCATTAATATCAAAGAACTGAAATTTGCTTACAGAGAGAATGGAAATAAAACTAGCTAGGGCACTGGTAGCTATCTCTGAGAAGAGATGTGGCGGCTACAGGCCTCTGAACTGAGTTACAATGAGGCTCGAGGGCCTATTTATTATTTAGAAACAATGGGAAATCCTAAACATCCAAAACCCTAACCCTAGGAGATGAAGCGCCAAAACTATGGGCCCCGTTTGGGTAAATTGGTGTTTCAACTTCCCAGGGGCGTAACTTTGGCATACGATCTCTGTTTGACACGTACCATACCTCGTTAGAAAGATCTATCCGAGGACTACAAATTTGGAACGAGCAACATCGGTCCATGGACCCATGTTGCTCTCCGTTTTCCCAAAAAACGTCTTTTAGGGCCTCAAAACGGCTCCGGAAGTTTAGGACCCGAAAAACTGCTAAAAATAGTAAACTGTGCCGAAACTGAAAAACTGAAATAGACAATGGTGGAGCCCCAAGTGGAATAGGCGGGTGACCACCAATATCCACCTGGATCATTCCTCCCCCCTTAGGAAGCAGTGGTCCCCATTGCGTTAAGTTCCTCCATGAGATGAGGAAATTTCTGCTGAACTTGGTCCCTGGTGAACCACTTTCCTTGGTGCAGGAGTTGGCCAGCTTTGACAACCCTATACAGTTGGATATTCTGTTGGCGAGTGTTCTTGATTTGCATGTCCATGATACAATCTGTGGTGGCTTGTTCCATGCAGTCTGGGTTTAACTCTGTTGGTGTGAGTTGTTCTGCAATGTCCGAGGTGTCCAGTAGAGGTGGGAAGTAAGGACGAAGGCGATCCACATTGAAGACTAGGTGCAGACCAAGGAATGGTGGAATACTGAGCTCGAATGCATTGTTTCCTACAGCCTTGGTGATGGTGTACGGCCCGTATCGGAGCGGGCGAAGCTTGCGGTGGGGTCCAGTGAGGCGCTCCTTCTGCAAATGTAGCCATACTTTGTCACCCACCTGGAAGTTGTGTGGCACCCGATGTTGATCATGGCGTTGCTTGTAATTGGCATTGGCTCTGTCCAATATATCATGAACCTGTTGGCGGATGTGTTGAATGCGCTCGATGAAGCTACTGGCTTTGTCAACTTCAGACTGGACATGAGCTGAATTGGCTTGAGCAGCTGCAAATGGCATGGCTACGTCAATGGGACATAGTGGCTGGAATCCCAAGCCCACCTAAAAGGGGCTATGGCCGATTGAACTGTGGAGAGCCCGATTATAACTATGTTGTACATAGGGGAGGATCTCGTCCCATGTGCGTGGATGCTTTGAATTGTACATGCGCAGAATGTGTACAATCATTATGTTGATGACCTCTGTCTAGCCATCTGTTTGGGGATGGAAAGCTGTGGACTTGGTGAGCTTGGTATCCAACATCGACCAGAGGCTGGACCAAAATGTGCTGAGGAACCTGCTATCCCGATCTGATATGATAGACTGTGGGATCCCAAAGTGCACCCACACTCGTTCAAAGAAGAGTTTAGCAGTGGCTTCTGCTGTGATATTCTTCTTGTAGGCCGCCATAATGGCCATCTTCGAGAATCTGTCGACGACCATGAAAACACAGTCATTTCCTTGCTTAGTAGAAGGCAGGCCCGACATGTAATCCATGGAGATGGATTCCCAAGGTCGACTAGGGGTAGGTAGAGGAGTATATAGGCCTTGCTTCTTGATGGTCGGTTTGGCAATGGCACAAGCAGTGCAGGATCTGATGTGCTTCTCGACATCCTTTCGAAGGTTCGGCCAATAGAAATACTTCTGCAGGATTGCTACTATTTTCTCAACCCCGAAATGCCCAGTGACTCGACTGTAGTGTGCTTCCCATATCATCTTGGCACGCTCGCTTGAAGGAACACAAAGGTGTCCCAGGTGACATAAAAGTGCATCTTGGAGGTGAAAATTTGGAACATGCGTGCCCCCCAAGAGTGCCTTGTAAGTGTGGCCGAATTCTGGGTCACTCTCATAGAGAAGCGGCCAATCAGAAGTCTCGTGCCCACAAGAGTTGAGCACGGTGGTGAGCGCCACGATCGGTGGTCGGCTGAGGCAGTCTGCAACATTATGGGTGCTACCCTTCTTGTACTTGATGTTCAAATGAAACTGTTGCAGATATGTGGACCACTTCTGATGGCGATCATTCTGCAACTTCCCTTGTGTCTGTATGAACTGCAGGGGCTGGTGGTCTGTGTGGATGATTGTTTCCTTCCCCAAAATATAATGCTTCCATTGTCGACAGGCTTGCACAATGGAATACATTTCTTTGTCATAGGTGGGATACTTTCGAACTGTCTCAGATGTCTGAGTGTGGGGGAAATGCCAACTTGGATGTCACTGTTGAGTAGGCGCCCCAATAGCATAGATCGAGGCATCTGATACGATCTCAAATGGTTGTTTACCAAGGCTGGTAAAGTGAGCAGGGCGAGAACGGGCGATTTTCAATTACGAGAACGCCTTCTGTTGAGGTTTCGACCAAAATAATTTTTCTGTCGCTCCTCCCTTGGTGACTTGACTTAAGGGCCAAGTGATATGAGAGAATCCCAGCACAAATCTACGGTAGAAATTAGCAAGACCCAAAAAGCTGCGAAGCTCTGTTATAGTGGTTGCGGCTGGCCAATCCTGAATGAATTGGATCTTGGCTGGATCCACGTGCACCCCCCTTTCATCGATAATGTATCCCAGATATTGAACCTAGGTCATGCCAAACATGCACTTCTCCAAATTGGCACACAACTTGTGTTGCCGGTGTTTGGAGGACTTTTCGGATGTGGTGGAGGTGCTCTTCCCAAGTCTAGCTGAAGATCAGAATGTCATCCAAGTACACCACTACAAATGAGTTAGTGAATGGACGCAAGATATCATCCATCAACCTCATGAAGGTTGCGGGAGCATTCGTCAACCTGAAAGGTATGATGAGCCATTCAAAAAGGCCCTCCTTGGCTTTGAAGGCAATCTTCCACACATCATAGGGTTCGATTGGTACCGGGTGATACCCAAACTTCAAGTCGATCTTTCTAAAATATTTTTTCTCTTTGAGTTGGTCGAGAAGGTCATCAATCCATGGTATCGGGTACCTATTCTAGATAGTGATCTTGTTCAGTGCCCGATAGTCAATACAAAGTCTCCAAGTCCCATCCTTCTTTTGTACAAACACGATCGAGCTCCCACAGGGCAATGAACTTGGTCTAATAACAGCACGAGGTCGAGACTCATACACAGCATGACGCTTCCACAAGTATGGTTGTCCTAATAATACATCAGAAACATCAATAGGAGCAACGTCACATAATACCTCATCCGCGAAGGGCTTGATGCTATAAGGAAGGCGGCACTGTTGGCTGACGCGGAGATCCCATCCTTGGTGAAGCCACCCGATGGTGTATGGATGTGGGTGAGCTGTGGTCGGCAAGCCCAACCGCTTCACGGCGTCTGCTGAAATGAGGTTCTTTTGGCTCCCATTGTCGACAATGAACTGTACAGGGGAGCCCTTTACCCACATTTGGGAGTGGAAGAGACGTTCCTCCTCCTCTGGATCTTCCAGTTCCTCCTTCTGGATCTTTGTAGTGGCAATAGTGGCGTTGGGCTCTGCATCAATAATCTGTTTCCCTTTTTCATTCCCCTTTTCAGGTTCTGATTCGGAGTCGGAACATGCATCTGACTCAGAAGCCCTCATCTCGGCCACTAGCGACTGCTTGGCTCGACACTCACTTGTGTTGTGAGTGGAGCTCTTATGGAACTCACACCACTTTCCCGTGTCCTTCTTTGGCTTTGCGGTGTTGTTCTTTTCTTGTGGCTTCGACAAGTTGTCTTGAGTCGCCATGCCTTGGCTCTGTCCTTTGTTCTATGGTTTTGGAGCACCTTTCCCTTGCTTTTGATTTGCGGATCCAAAGTCTCGCTTCTTCTGTTTGAATTTCTGCTCAATCTTGGTATCATACCGATATGTCGTACCAAGCGAGGAGATGTCGAGGAACTCCATTTCCTCCTGAATGTATCTATGCAGACAACTGCGATACTTTAGCACCAGATGTTTCTCTGAATCTTTGATACCCAACTTGGTGCGCAGGGTATGGAACAGATTCGTCAGCTCATGCACATCTTGATCCCTTTGTTGTCACAGTGTGGTCCATTGTATGTACTTGTCCTCATAGCTCCCCACGGGATAGTACTGTTCCTTGACGGCGTCTCGGAAATAATTCCAAGTTGGTACGGCCAAGAACAGAGAGGGTTCTGTCTGGTCCTTGTTCTCACAGTAGGTTTCCCACCAGTCCTTAACATGGGGGGTAGCTTTGAGGAGTGCAAAATAATCTTCTCCCGGTCTGAAAAGTCATGAACAGAGAAATATCCTTCTAATAGATTCAACCATCTATCTACGGCATCTGCGTCTATTTGACCCTCACATATGGGAATGTCAAAATTTACTTGTACCTTAAAGGGAGTCGCAACTCCAGAGTGGCTACTGGATGCAGATGCGCCGCCGGTGGGCAGCCGTTGAAGGATCTGAGCAAAGCTATCCATCATCGCGTTCCTTTGTTTTTCGAGGGCCTCCTTGAGAAATATTTTGATAGGATCTCCTGCTCCCTCATCTTTCTTTTCGTCCCCCATGGGCGTCCGTCGAGGTTTGCGAGGCTGATCTTGCAAAGGTTCCACCAGATCAAGCCCTAGCTCCTTATACCACGACCTCGTTGGGGACATGCAAAGAAGGATCGAGAAAAAGCAGACCCCTCTGATACCACTGATCCGGATTTATGCAGGAACGCAACAGAATAAACACATAACCATAAATACAGAGATGCAGCGGAAATAACACTTCATTTCATTAATATCAAAGAACTGAAATTTGCTTACAGACAGAATGGAAATAAACTAGCTAGGGCACTGGTAGCTATCTCTGAGAAGAGATGTGGCAGCTACAGGCCTCTGAACTGAGTTACAGTGAGGCTCCAGGGCCTATTTATTATTTAGAAACAATGGAAAACCCTAAACATCCAAAACCCTAACCCTAGGAGATGAAGCGCCAAAACTATGGGCTCCGTTTGGGTAAATTGGTGTTTCAACTTCTCGGGGACGTAACTTTGGCATACGATCTCCATTTAACGCGAACCATACCTCGTTAGAAATTTCTATCAGAGAACTACAAATTTTGAGTGAGAAAAATTGGTCCATGGACCCATGTTTCTCCCGGTTTTCCCAACAAACGTCGTTTAGGGCCTCAAAACGGCTCCAGAAGTTCAGGACTCGAAAAACTGCTAAAAATAGTAAGTTGTGTTGAAACTAAAAAACTGAAAGAGACAATGGTGGGTCCCCAAGTGGAATAGGTAGGTGACCACCAATATCCACCTGGATCGGGTTGACCAGAGGAGGTGGAGGATTAAATGGAGGAAGGTGGACAGTGGGTGTATGAGTGGAGGTTTGGGCACTCTAGTGGGAAATGTTCAAAGAAGTGGTAGGGGCTGTAGACAGTCCTAGACAAGTTGACTAAGTATGAGAAGACTTGGAAATAACAGAGGGAGATGCTATATTAAGAGCAAATAACTCTACAGATTGTTGGCAGTAAGCATCATCGATAATTGAGGTGAAACCTGCTACCAGATCTTGAAGGGAGTCGAAATTGAAGGTCAACTTGGGTGGATGTGGAGGTTTCCCCAACTGGACTTTGTTGTAGGATAAATGGGTCAAAAACTATCTCGGTTGCCCAATTCTGAGATTTGGTCCTGAATAAGCCTTGTTCAAATTGTAAATCGAATTGGATGTCCTGCAAGGTTACAAGTCTTTCGGGGAGGGAACTTGCTCTATGAAGGGATTTACCACCAGTTTGACTCTCAGTTCTGGGGGTTTTTCTTAGGATTTTCTTTGGATTGTAAACTATTGCAGGAGGATTTGGGTCAGGAAGAGATATGGTAAATATTCTTCTCGGAGCTATAATTTAGACCCGAAGTGCAGACACGCTGAATATTTGTAACACGGCTGAAAAACAAATCATTGAAAAATACTTGAATCATACAATGTTTTGATTGGGGTTTTCTGAGTTCTGATGAAATGTCAAGCTTTTTCAATAATTATCCCACTATGGTCGCCATTATGTTGGGGGCCTTATAATTTATAATATTGGCAAGAATAAACGATAGAGGACAAAATCAAACCACCTTGGAATCCAGGACCTAGCTTTCCTAGACTTAGAGAGGGCTCTCTCTATTTCTGATTTAATTTTCACTTAATATTATGAATTCTTATGTTAAGCTAGTTATAGTGATTGTGGTATTGGTTTTTTTTATTTTTTTATTGGTTGGATGAATAGGTCTGTAGAGGCTAATCCATTGGGATATAGAGTCAGAAAAGGTTGGATTGTGCATCAACTTTTTGGGGCATTTACAGGAAAAGCTATCTCAGTAGACTGGATCTTACTAGCAGTGTGAATATGAAATGAAAGAAAGCAGTGAGTTCAGTAATAGCTAAAGAGAAATTAAGAATTCTTTGACTATACTTCAGAAGAAAACATTAAGATAGTAAACAGAGACAGAATTAAGGTGCTCTCTCAGAAAATCTTAATCTAAAATTTATGTTTTACAATTAGATAAATCGATGCACAACATGAAAGATAAAGAAAACATCAACATAGAGGGAAAAGCATCACCATTAACAAAGCTCAAGAATCCTGTGAACGGTCTCTTATTATTGAAGCCTAGCTCAAAAACGACAGTGCTCCAATACATAAGTTCTTACAATACAGGGTCCAATCTTCCAACCAACATTCTTACTACCAACGTATGCAGTAGTTAACTAACAATTACATCGGTTCCCCTAAGTTACTTCGGCAAGCTTCATTAATTACAATTAAACTGAAACCAGAAAAGTGTGGCCATGCAAGGCCCGAACAAAATATCTCTGAAAAAACACCGCCTGTGGAATTTACTTTGGCGACTCTTCATGAATCCAAAGACTTTGGTAGCTCTTCGTAAATCCAAAAGTAAGTGAAAGGTGGCTGAGGAGGTCACGAAGAGGCAATGATCAATGGCTCTGACATCCAGCCCTGCTTTTAGAAAACCGACGCTAGGTAATTAATTATGGTGTGGTGCTGGCAACTTTTCATCAGTCGGTGGTTGTGTTGATGTGTTTACTGCCTTTTCCATTTCTGTTGTTATATCATAAGAATTTTATACAAACACCCTGTGCCCGACTCAACCCATGGTTTCTATCTCCTTATTACCGCGACGTTCAACTTACTCTGCCCTTTGCTCTTTGTTGGGTCTTATTCTACCCAAGTCCTTTTGTCGTGTTTAGCCCTTTTCTTCATGAAATAGCATAAAAAACTCATACACCCAGATTTGAAATCATTTAGGCTTCAGAAGTGACTTGCATTGTGTCTGCTTCAGTATCGCACTTCACACTTCGGCACTCCAGCATAATTCTTTAGCGCTTATCCTCCTGAGCTTGCGAATTTCGATATGCGATTGGGTCCCACCAATATCACATCAGGAAGTTTATAGTATTCGGGAATTAAGTCATGAATGGAATGTTTGCAAACTTGTGATGCGAAAAGGAAAGGAAGGGGTCAATGGGATAAAGGTTGTGGGTGGAATTTGCGATGCGATATATCGCAATAGAAAGATTTTAAATTATCGCAAATCACAAAATTGGGGATCGAGGAAATGAGGTAAGTCATAAAATTTGCGATATGCGATAGCGATGCTGACGTGGCAGGGAAATGGGTCCCATTTGTTATCGCAATTAGGAGTTAGAAGCGGAAAACGGGAATGTGAAAAGGTAAGTAAAAGTGCGAAGTTGCGAAAAGGTAAAGGGTATGGGGGATAAAGTTTTGTTATGGTTTATTTCATATATATGACAGATGATATATATATATATATATATATATATATATATCAAAGGCCTAATGTGGGGAGGGGATGGAGTTGAAATGGAGGTGTCAGGACTAGTATAGGACTTAGGATAAAATGGAAATGAGTGTTTTAGTTTTTTAGGAACAAAGGGAATTAGTATCTTCAAGACTTAGGATAAAAGCTAAGGCATAGAGTATGCCTTAATAATTTTTAATGTGGTTTTAATCCTAAACTTTGGAACATAATCTTGCTCCAATACTTGGAGCGTAAACACTCTTTTCTCTGGATCTTCTTCTTCAACCATAAGAAACAAAAATGCAATTTTTAGGCTATACATTGTAGAATAAACTTTAAATTTTACTTTCCTTCTTTCTCCCTATCCTTTCTACCTACCCACACTACAAATCTAGAATTTTTCTTTTTTGGTAGGGTGCATTTAGAATTGCAAACCCCAAAAAAAATTCTTTTGAATTTCTAACCTAACCCCTATCCCTTATTTCTCATATTGGTTTAGATTAGGCTGTTGAACCAATTTGATTTCTACCTAGTCTATTGATATACCAAGATTAAACAGTTCGAAAAATATTCATTTTCTAACCTATCAGGAAAAAATTCAAAATTGTACAATCAGGCTTAAACTGTATGATTGAATAAACCTTTCTCAAGAGTAGTGGCATTTTGACTTGCATCACTTTCAGAACTATTCATTTTTTGTGGGGTCTTATTTTCCCTTTTTTACACCCTCTTTTCTTTTCTATTTTTGTGTTTTTTTCTATTCTTTGGAAATGTTTTGAGTATTGATATGTATATATACAATATGAATATCTACAAGAAAAAAATATTTAGTCACCTTGTGATACTGTAAATTACAGGACTCTAACATACGTGACCTAGTATGAGCAGGTTGGTAGTTAACACTTAGCATGACTTAACGCATGTGTTGAACAACCATGTGGGCACCACATGGCAGGTCAAATGACATGGTATTATTTGATATGCCAACTTTAAATGGTCATATATTTTGATCTGGGTTTTAGGTCAGGGAAAATTTTATATCTTTGGAAAGGTCTTGATGAGAAAGACATAATGAAATTATCCATTTTAAGTTTTAAGGAAGTTAGAAAAGGTCACAAAATTTGGACCCCATTTCCATAACTGGACCTTGGAGATTGGGTCAACATAGTAATTGCCTCCTTCTAACCTTAGTTAGGGTTGGGGAAAGCAAGGGGGATGTTAAAACATTACACATGTGGCATCTTCATTATCAAGCCAATCTTATTACATATGTGTTTACACACATTACGAGCACATTCAACCTCATATATGCCCTCCCTTGGGACCATATCATATAGATTTAATCGCACATATGCCCCCCTTGGGTCATATCAAATTGAGCATTGCAGGAAATGCCATAACAAAAGGATAGTTGAGGTAAGTTGTAATGCAATTTGTGCTACCATTCTTATACTTATTGTTTAAGTGCAATAGTTGTAGCCACACGAATCACTTATGATGGCAATTTTTCTATAAAATTCCATGTGTCTGCGTTAACTATGGGGGCTTCTGATTAACGTAGATGGCCATATTCTCCTCTAGAATGCATTGCTTCCATTGGTGATAGGGATACACAATGGAGTACATGTCATCATCATAGGTGGGCACCTGCGAACCACATCAAAGAGTATATCGATAACATAGGCCACCAAATATCCATGTCAAGTGAGGATAGCACCAACAATGTAATACAAAGAATCTTTCACAATATCGAAGGGTTGTTATAGGTTTGGTATAATGAATATTAACGTTGATACAAAATGATATTTCAATTCCTTAAATACTTTTTGTTATGACTTGGCTCACAATGTTTCTATGGTTTCCAAAAAATTGTGTGTTGATATTGTAGTATGATGAATACTACTAAGAGGTTTTGAAGGCACTCAAGGAAGAAAGTGAGTAAGTTGCTTCCTTACCCCTTGAAGAACAAATAATGATTTGAGAACTTTTTTGTGCCACATAAAACTTAGAGGCATGTCAAAGGTTTCCTTCTAGCTCCAAAAAGCAACAAAGAATGTAGTTATTAACTAACTACATCAAAACACTCTTGCTTTATCTAATCAATATATAGAGTGAAAATATATAAACAATTGTCTAAGAGTTAAATTTAAAGAGAAGGTTTTGAGCGAGAAAAATATCATTTAGTTATGCCTACAATACCTAAGCATATAGAAAAGGATCCTTTCACTAGGGAAGTCTTTCCCACCCAATAATAGGGTCCTGTGTGTGTGTGTGTGTGTGTGTGTGTGTGTGTGTGTGTGTGTGTGCACATGTAGAGAGAGGATTCATAAATGTGCATGTGTGTGTGTGTACACACACATAATATATGTCTATATCTATGTTCATGTCTATGTATATTTTATGTTGGTATAGGAATATTACAATGTGTGGTACAAGTTCAAAAGTGGGGCTATGGAAGGTTACTATATGAAAACAATGCTAAATAACAATGATTTGAATTGGATGCTATCCGCTTTTCTTTTATTTTTTCATGTAACCAAGCACCTCACCTCCAACCCACATGCCAAGGGTAAGATATTCTTCGGGGCTCAAGGCCATACAACAACAAGGCTCAAAGCCATTACAATAATATATTGAATATGCACTCAACATATCACTTATGGGAATTGAACATGGGTGGGGTGGATAACAATCATCCCTCCCAACAACCCAAGATAACCCAATTGACATAGTTGGATGCTCTCTCATACAGAGCTATGTATTTAAGTAAATTCCTTTACATGGCTCTGAGAGGGAGAGGATCCAATTCAAATAATTGTTATTTAGCATTGTTTTCACACAATAACCTTCCATAGCCTAGATTTTGAACATCTACTGTGTGTGTGTGTGTGTGTGTGTATTTATGCATGTATAGACATATACACACACATATTGTATAGCCCAGTGGGTTAGTTCAAGTGTTTGAATGCTATGAATTACAAGCACGAGGTTTTGGGGTCAATTACCTAGTTTGGTTGCCTTTGTTGATATTGTTGGGCCTCACTCAATGTCCCTGACAGGTTAGGTTCCAAAAAAATTACCCTTAGTGCTATCCTTAAAATGAGAGGAAGTGCCTAGATGGTTTCCCTAGTATATGCATTCTTTTGATGTGTGTGTGTGTGTGTACATACACCTGTATTATCTATTTATGTACATACGTAGACACACACATGCCTATAACATCCCTTCTTTGTCTTGATGCTCATTTAACATATTGTACGCCACATGTCATCAACAAACAGCTTTGGGAGCTTATAACATATAACTTTGCTAAGAAGAGTTCACTTTAACTATGGTAAATATGGATATTCGACATACAAAATATCACTATCCAAATTCAACAATATCCTAAACATTCTTTGTGATGGAGTAATCCCCCACCCTGTGACTAAGGAGGCAAGTTGGGGTGAGATCAAAGTTGCCCTTGTCATTAAAGCACATCATGTTGTTGAGTATATATATATATATATAATTCCAAGTATAATTTAGGTTTCCTTTTACGTTGAATTTTTTTATTTTATTTAAATACATGTCTTTGCAACAGAGAGCATCCAATTCAAATCATTGTTGTTTATCATTGTTTTCACATAGTACCCTTCCATAGCATAGCTTTTGAACTTCTACTACATGTTATAATATGCATATACCAACATAACATATACATATACTTAGACATATACATCGATGTATATATCGTATGTAGATGTATGTGTGTTTTATAATGTATATGTATGTACATATGCACTATATATATTATACACATGTGTGTGTGTGCACATAAAAACACGAAATAGAATTAAATGATCATGAAACTCCCAAAATCCCACTCATTGATGATTTGTTAGTATTTTAATATGTTAGATGGACATCAACACAAGCAGCTATATGTGTACGTGCATACATAGATACATACATGTGCACACATATAGTGTATTTGTGTGTACACTAAACACGTAGACATACACATACATATAATATATATTTCTAAGTGTATGTATATGCTATGTTGGTATATGCATATTATAATATGTAGTAGAAGTTCAAAAGATAGGCTATGGAAGGATACTATGTGAAAACAATGCTAAACGACAATAATTTGCATTGGATGATCTCCCTTGCAAAACTAGGTATTTAAATAGCCCCTCAAAGAAAAGAAAAGAAATAAAATAATTATACTTGGCATAGAAAAACTCTTTGAATTATACTCAATAACATGTAGTAGAAGTTCAAAAACTAGGCAATGGAAGGTTACTATGTGAAAACAATGGTAAATAACAATCATTTGGATTGGATGCTCTCCCTTGCAAGGCTTATAATGTTCACATGCTATTAGGCATTTGTGTATGTATGTGCATACATAGATACACACACGCATATACATATATAGTGTATGTGTGTGTGTACACTAAACACACATACATACATTTGCATATGATATATATGTCTATGTGTATTTATATGTTATGTTGGTATATGCATATTATAATATGTAGTAGAAGTTCAAAAGCTAGGCTATGGATATGTGAAAACAATGCTAAACAAGAATGGTTTGGATTCGGTGATCTCCCTTGCAAAGCTATGTATTTAAATAGCCCCTTAAAGAAAAATAAGTAAATAAGTAAATATAAATTAATTATACTTGCCATTGAAAAATTGTTTGAATTATACTCAATAACATGTAGTATAAGTTCAAAAGTTAGGTTACAAAAGGTTACTATGTCAAAACAATGCTAAGCAACAATGATTTGGATTGGATGCTCTCCCTTACAAAGTTATATATATATATATATATATATATATATATATATATATATATATATATATATATATATATATATACTCTCGCCATAGAAAAAACTATTTGGATTGTAATTTTCACATGCTACCACACATTTTTAATTGTATGTGCATACATGAATACATACATGTGTGTGAGTACACACACACACATAGTGTATGTGTATGTACACTAAACACACAAACATACACATACATATAATATATATGTCTATTTGTATTTATATGTTATGTTGGTATATGCATATTATAATATGTAGTAAAAGTTCAAAAGCTAGCCTACAGAAGGTCACTATGTGAAAACAATGCTAAGCAGCAATGATTTGGATCGGATGCTCTCCCTTGCAAAGCTATATATTTAAATAGTCCCTTAAACATTATACTTGGCATATAAAAACTCTTTGAATTATAATTTTCACATGCTACTAGGCATCTGTGTGTGTAAATGCATACATAGATATATATGTGTGTGTGTGTGTGTGTGTACATACACACACATATACATATAATATATTTGTTAATATGCTGATATATTTATGTCGGTACATGCATATTATAATATGTAGTAGAAGTTCAAAAGCTAGGCTATGGAATGTTACTATGCAAAAACAATGCTAAAGAACAATCATTTAGATTGGATGCTCTCCCATGAAAAGCTGCATATTTAAATAGTTCCTAAAAGAAACAAAAAATCATACTTGGTATAGCAAAACTCTTTGAATTATACTCAGTAACATATTATTTTAACTACAAATGGGGTTTTGGATAGATGGTGATTAGGTGCTCTGTTAAGGCACTCCTTGATGTGAAGTCGCCAGTTCAATTCCCCACCCCAATCGGGGTGATATATTGGACATGATGAAGATGTAGTCCCATCAAGCTTACAAAAAAAGTCCACAGGGTCTTTTTTAGATGGTGATCAGGTGCTTTGTTAAGGAACTCCTTGATGTGAAGTCATCGGTTCAATTCCCTGCCCCGAACGAGGTGATATATTGGACATGTTAAAGATGTAGTCTTGTCAAGCTTACAAAAAAAACATGTTATTTTAATTACAAGGGTAGGGGTAAAATGGTAACTTTGATCTCACCCCAACTTGCCTCGTGGGATGGGGGATTACTCCCTCACAAAGAATAGTTGGGATATTATTGAAATGAAGTAATGATAGCTTGCATTCCCAATATTTATCTGTATGGTGACACTAAAGGGTGAACCCTTTTTTGGAATTAGATGACCAACAAACTCTTAAAATCTTGTTTATTGATAATGTGAGAGGTTTTTAATATGTTAGATGGACATTAATTCAAAGAAGTCATGTTGCTAGTAAGAATGTTGTTGGGGATAATTTCACTTGTATTTCTCTTCAGGCCAAGCTTAGTAGTATGCCTTGATAAATATAGAAGAAAGGGACCGTCAAAAATTAGTTTAACATGGTCCAAATTTCTAAAGGGGAACAAAAGATTACTTAAACAAATATATTGAGACATGTTGTCTAAGCATAAGGCCTTCTGCTAAGATACAATGGCATGAGATAAGTTCAAGTTTAAAAAAGAGGCCACTCTTTCAAATTACCAACTAATTTACTTCTCCCTTTAACGATGAGAAAATGAAATGTGAATGCATAAGTCTTGAATGTCTCTCATTTGAAAGACCATAGTTACCTTAATAGCATCATAAAGTTTTCAAATCTCTTCACTAGAACTATTGGCAAAAATAACTAGATTGTCTGATAGGAAGATGTCATTACATACAATGTCTCTTTTCTAAGGGACGTGAAGGACAAAACATCTAAATCTAATGTAAATAACACAAGTCTATGAAAGAAGAATTGTAACACATAAACCAACAACTTTGGTTCAACCCTTTTGATGAAAATGTGTAAGCCAAGCTTGCCAAAATTTGGTACTTCCTTAAGGTTGGCGAATTACCTTGAGTCCATGGGGTATGGATGTAAAACTTGTCTTCACTACCTTAGAATTAATAACCAATTGACAGAGGATTTTATCAAGGCCTTATTATCCAAGGAATAATATGAGAAAACATATGTGACGAAGACAACCCATAAATGACTCACCAAGTAAGAGTATATTGAGGAAGATTTCCCTAGTCAGTATAAACTATTGTTTCATTCTTAAGGCCTTGCAAAGTGATGTTGGGTGTTCATGCAACCTTGTCTTAACGAGGTCCCTCATTCAATATCAATAGCACATAAAACATTGTTTGAGTTATTATTGACACTGAATGAAATGACAACTTGTCTGATGGTCAAGCATAATTCATTGAGGGTATATTGATTTCTATGTGAATTTTATAAGGCCTTATGGGATCAAGTATCTATAAATTTCACATAAAACGTTGTCCAATCCCCATGCCTCATCTTCAACCATATACATCATATCATTTGTCCACTCATCCAAAGTTGATGACAACTCACACATTATTTCCCATTGCTCGGAAAGTTGATGAATGACCATACCGTGTTGAGACAATTTTGCAAACCCACTCTACATTCTTCCATAAGCATTGAGATTAAAACACTATAATAGTTGGTGATCTTTCCCTTGACACCATCTTGCTTGGCAAGTTGTTAACTGACTGCCTTACCTATAAAGTTGTGTGTGTTTTAACTAGAATCTACCTTAGTTGCTAAGGCCTTCAAAATGTTATTCTTTTCTCAATCCCTTATTTTTAACCAATGGAAGTAGGATGCCAATCAAGTCATTGGTCCAGATGAAAGTTGTGCACCTTGAGGAAGCAATAGAGTTTGATAGACCCCATTTTTGTCCCCTCATCAAAAAGAGCTAGAACAAAGCCACTAGGTAACCTATTATAGTTCTTCTTTCATAACTTTGTGTCATTTATGCCATATTGAGGTGGCTTGTTGTGCATAGCCCTCAAAAAAGAGGTAATTTGCGTAATTTCATCCTCCCTTTAAACAATCTAATCACATCCACCCATACATATGAGTAATAAATCATTCCCAAGACTTTTAACATGGAAATACAACTTTGTTTTTCTAAATTAGACACATTTAAGATAAATCGTGCCTTATGCATCCACATTTTATTAGCTCCCAAAGAAAAAGAAAAATAAATAGGTTGGTGGTATAAAAAAGTGAAATTTCCCAAAACTTGGACATGCTTTGCATGGTTGTAAGTAAAGTAGATTGCATTATGCCCAAACAACATGGACTAGTATAATATATCAATAACTCTTCAATTTCCCTTTGAAATTTCAACCATGTAAACCACGGTTAGATGGCTCTTTCCTTCTAAATTTATTGGGATCATACAACCTATGCTTGGTCTTGAGGAAATTCTAGACAATTTTTCTCCCATGAAGCATCATAACTGGGAACATGCCATCTTTTTCCTTCCAAGCATTCATCATGTTAAAATCCTTGTACCAACTAGTGGGCTTACGAGAATCCACCAACCACCTAGTTCCATAAAAGGGTATGATCTTCAACATCATTGGATGAATAAATATTAGTTAATACTAAGATTTTCTTGTCCAAATTTAATAATATCCAAGCCAGTATCTACGGGGGATAGTTTCCTAGCCTATGACCAAGGGGGCAAGCAAGAGTGATACCAATGTCATGATTTGATTATTACACTCTCCATGGTTCATTAAAAAGGTGCATGCATTAAACCAAATACAATTAAAGGAGTTTTGAATAAGAACCCACAAATTTTCAGTCATTGAATACATAATGCATCAATATTCAAAATCAAGGTCCTCATCCTATGAACTATAGTTTTATACAAGGATTGATAAGGCCCATGAAATTCCATTGCAATAACTTCATCGGAAAATGATCACAATATAGTTTGTATTAGCTTCACCGCCATTGTCACCCAACTTATGATAGGGTCTCGTAGGCATTCAAACTTATTGTGCCTATAACAACAAAGAAATGAAACCAAACTTCTTGAGTGTAATCCTGAATTGGGTTTCTTTTTTATCCTCGTGTTTTTAGTATGCATAGGGTTCAAAAGGGGGGATGGAACATGGATTCTTTAGCCATCTCCTAAAAATGAGGCATTCTAAGAGGGTACACCATCTCCTTCCAAAATACTAACTCTATGGGTGTAGTTGGTGTTAACGTGCCAGAGGTGATTGACTTTCTAAGTTAAGCCCTTTAGGCCACAAAAAACTTGTTTTAGTAGTTCCCACGTGCTATCCAACAAATATTCTATTAGCTTGAGTAACTAGTCCTTGTGATTGACCATGGGGAACATTGAATATTGGGGGTGTGATTGGGTCCAGCTTAGCCATGAGTGGACATTAATGGATCTTGTGATGCAAGTTTTGAAATCGAAATCAAGTTTTAGGTCTAATAATATAATACACAAGATGCTTAAAACTTGTATTCCCTTACCAAATTATGACAAAATCGCTGAGGTATTTTGACATGTTAGCTTTTGACTTACCCTCTTATGGTGTATAAGGTTAATGAAGCAAAGAGGTGCATGAAAGATAAATATACATATAAATATATAAATGCTCTAAAAAAAGGGACACAATTTCATGATAAGGCTATGAAATTGACCCAAACAAAACAATATATCCAAGAGGTTTATTTGACTAAGAAATTATCATCCCACATGAAGAACACAAGAAGAGTATTACAATATGCACACAGATCATGAGCAATAATAACATGAATGAATAAAAAAGAAAAAAAACTTTCAATTAAGATGTTAATGCTATGATAGTGCTAACCTCACAACTTCCACACCTCCTTATTCATATTCTCTAAAAATACATGATTTACGAAGTAACCATATTATATGTGTGTGTTTTTGCGTAAATTACATATTTAAAATTTCTTAAAAACAAAAATACCATTACCTTATAGTCATTTTTTTTAAAGGTATTCATACCATCATACATACACCTACTAACATAAAAGTTATCCCTAACTAAAAATGATGTGAATGCTTCATCTTTAGACCCTATAAAATTAACAAATAATTCTCAAATACCTTTCATGAAGAAACCATGACCCAACTAGGATCGTAAGACGAACACGAGACAAAAGTAACATAATCATTTAATATGGCTAGAATGCATCAATGAAACTTAACTCTCCCCATATTTCTCCTTTCTCTTTTCTCTCTTTTCTCTTTTGCTATAGTTCATTATTTATTAATCTGTCTATATTATACCTGCCGCTAGCAGGTATAACACATCAAGTGTGCTTTTAGACATTAATTGTCTTTGATTAGACATTAATTTGTCTATGTCTTGAACTTTTTAATAGTTTAACTATAGTTAAATTTTAAAATTATTTATTGTTTATTTTTTTAATTATTTTAATTTATTTTTCTTAGATTGTATTGGTGGATAGTTTTAAATTGTTATTGCAATGGTTGTACGGCTCAGGTGTAATTTTATCCATAAAAAAAATGCAAATCGTTGGTTTTGTAATGATGGTTCAATATACGTTATCATTAATATATTTAACTCAACATTGTACAACCACTATGTACTGTAGTCTTGGGGGCTACAATCAAGAATCCTCATGCTCACACGTACATCGCAACATTAAACGAGCTGACAAATATCCTCGACTTCAAATTTATCTTTGGATTTTAGGATATGGGACATTAAACGAGCTGACAAATATCCCCAACTTCGGATTTATCTTTGGATTTTGGGATGTGGGGCGGTGCAATGCAGTGTGTCAGATGCTGTGTAGCTACATGAAAAGGAGCAGCGTGATAAAAGAATAACCAAGCATAAAATTAATGGACATACCGAACTTATGAATGAAAGGGTATTATATTATGGATTTAATATTTTATATATCGAAATATATATACTTTTTATTTAAACATTTTTTAAACCAAATAATTTTTAATTATAAAATATTAAATATATCGTTGTGGATGTTATAATAATAATTAATATATTTTTGAAGTCTGTCAAGAAAATGTTAACCTAATGAAATGATGGTGTGCATAATACCATTATAAACTGGGAATAACTAGCTCTTATTCCCAAATATTGGAATCTCTCATCCTTTGCCAGATTTAGGCCCATATCCCTCTGCAATATGTCATATAAAATTATGGCAAAAATCTTAGATCTAAGGCTCAAAAAATTTCTTCCTAACGTCATATTAGAAAATCAAGGAGGCTTCATCCCAGGAAGACAATTTTCTTACAACATCATCATGATCCAAGAAGCGGTTGAGTCCAGTAGGAGAAGAGGAGACTAGAGAATAATATTTACATGACCAATGCATTTGAAAAGGTTCAACATAGTTTTCTTCTTAAAGTTATGAACAATATGGTATTTCATGGCAGGCTAGAGAATGATAGTTACATGACCAATGCATTTGAAAAGGTTAAACATAGTTTTCTTTTTAAAGTTATGAACAATATGGTATTTCATGGCACCTTTATTCATTGGGTCACTTTATATATTGACTCCCCTTGGATCACTCCCCTCATAAACAGTAGGGCCTCTCGTTTCTTCAAGGCATCCAGAGGACTAAGTCAATTTGTCTGCTTTCCCCCTTTCTATACATTATCATGGATGATTCGTTAAGCAGGAAAATGGAATAAGAAAGAAATGCAGGAAGACTCCCAGGAATTTGATTCACAACCAATGTCAAGATCATAAATCATGGTCAATTCACTGACAACACGGTCCTTTTGGGAGGAGCCTCAACTACGATTTCCCATAGATATCAGAGAATATTAGATAATTTCCTGGAAGCTTCCAAAGGCATTATGAATGAAACTAAATCCAAAATCTATTCATGGAATATCCACTTGCTTCATCAAAATAAATTTGAGGAGATCCTTCAATTCAAGGTCTCAATGAATTGGTCAGATTTTAAATATCTAGGCATTCTTATAAGCTTAAAAAAATCCTCTTCAAGATCCTAGTTCAATATATTGGAAAAAACAAAGAATAAAATGGATGCTTGGGGTTCTCATTGGATCATTCTAGCAGGATGATTGGTTCTCTCAAAATTTGTGTTAACATTAATCCCTTTATTCCACTTCTCTACTCTCTTGGCCCCTAAGTCTGTTCTCCTTAGGCTAAGTGGCCTTATCTGGAAATTTCTCTAGGAAGGCAGAAAAGCCACAACAAAGAAATTTCACCTTGTTAAATGGGCCATAGTTCGAGCCCCCAACTTGCATGGGGGTCTTGGCCTAAAGGATCCTGCCTTGCTGAAAATTCCTCTAGACAAAGATTAAATTGGAATCTTAAAACCCATCCAAATTCTTGGTGGGACCAAATTCTCACAGCTAAATACATTCAAATATCATATTATGGCCTCAAAAATTTTAGCTCCCCAATATGGAAGCTTATAATTTCATCCTCTCCTTTGATCACTTATTACATCAACAAAATTTCAGGAAATGGTCAGACAATCATAATTTGGGAGGACATCATTATGTAGAATGATTCGCTTGTCCAAATTGATGAGTTTAAACCTCTAAGATAACATATGCATCAGGATGGAATTACACACCTTGTATACATCTCTCAATGGTCCGAGGATGGTTTATGGACAAACTGGAAAATTTCCGACCTTCTCCACCCTTTGAATCCTCTCTGGGAATTATTGGAACAAAAATTAACTGGGTGTGCTAATCAGTCGGGTCTAGCAGGAAAAATTGGGATGCAAAGCATCGTCTATTCAATCAAGGAGGGATATTTTGAGTTGCTCTTTCAATCCAGAATACCCCTTGAGGCTGCTATCTGGAGGAAAATATGGGCCCCCGTGCTATCCCAAAAGTTAATATGTTTTGTTGGATTTTGGCGCACAGGAAAATTCTAACTTCAAAAAATTTAAGGAAAAGAGGAATTCAAGGGCCATCGATGTGTCTAGTAGAAATTATGATGTAGATTTCCAACTACTCGTGAAGTTTTAATCAAAATCACAAGACACAAACCTACTTTATTGCTCTGCAGAATTTAACTCGCAATTTACAACATCAATCACAAATATGCAATGAGAAATAACACACATGCACACAATATTTTTTCAAGGGAAAGAAATATACTAAAAACCCAAATGGCTACTTGCATTAATCTGATGAATATAGATGTATTACAATTGCTTTGCTACACTGAGCACAACCTACAAGTGAATAACCTATCTCTCTGCTCACTAAGAAGCTCTGACCCAAACTTAGTCAATTTCTGCCTCTGCTTGAGGCCTTATTTTCTTGCACAATTGCTTGAGAAATTAGGCCCCTATTATTTAGGAAATTACTTAAATTGATTGTGAAATTCCCAATATTGATCATCTGACCACATGCAACACCTGTACACTCAAGAATAGTCTACAATTGATGTTACATTGCCTTCGAATCTCCACCACAGTTGGGGAACTCAAATTCTTTGCATGCACTAGCTATTTTGGGCTAATTGATCAATTAACTGGATGATCACTGAGTTTGACTGAAGTGCCACTGCTTAACTGACCTTCCACTAGTTCTTCCAACAATTAGAACTAGTTTAACTGAAAAAAACTTGAGATAACTGACCTTGATTGCTACAAATTAGCAATCACACATGCTTAACAGAACTCTAACTCCTCCAACTCGAATTTACTAAGCTAACTAAGTGACAAGAGCCATGTCACCTCATTTAACTACATCCGAGTTGTTTGTTGATGTGGAAATTCATTTTTTCTCAATTTAATTAAGGCAAAATAAAATAGAGAATTCTTTTTTGCATATTTCAACACTCCCTCTCAGCAAGAAAGGGATTATCAACAACCCCTATCCTGCACTTGTGGAACTCGAACTTCCCTATTGACAAGGCCTTTTTCAAAATGTCAGGGCCTTGTTCCTCTGTCGGAATGTATTGTAGCAACATTATCCACCTATGCACACAGTCCCACAAATGGTGACACCGACTATCTATATGCTTGGATCGATTGTGAAATACATGATTTTCAGAGAGCTTGATGAAACTTTAATTATCACAGTTGGATCCATCATTTGACCAAACGGTCACACAAGTATCTTTCTCATCCATATCGCCTCACATGTTGCTTGACTGGTAGCCATGTATTATGCCTCTATCGAGATGAGAACCACGGGTCTTTGCTTATTTTTGTACCATAAAACATCTATGGACCCAACGCTGAAATTCCACTTGATGTACTCTTTCAGTCTGATGGACTCCCCACACAATCTCCATCTATGAAGCCACACAACTTCACTCCCTTTTTCCATTTGTACCATAGTCCAAACTAGGCAGTGCCTTTGAGGTACTGTAAAACATGCCTAATTTCCTTGCAAAATTATTTGGTTGGCATAAACATAACTTGGCTCAAATGATTGACTGCATAACACATATTTGGTCATGTCTTTACAAGGTATATCAGTGAACCTACTAGCTTCAGATAAATAGTAGCATCCACTTCCTCACTTGAAGTGGCATCCTCCTTCCTCCAGTTGGTCTCTAGAGGAGTCTCCATGGGTTTGCAACTCTCCATTCATAATCTCTATAGTATCTCATTTGCATACTTCCCTTGAGAGACAAACAATTCCCTGTCATCTTACTATACTTCCAACCCAAGGAAGTAGTGCATGAGACCCATGTCCTTCATTTCAAATTCTCTTGCAAGGTCCTCCTTGCAAGATATGATCAACTCCTCATCACCGGTTAAAATTAAATCATCAACATATAAGATAATAATGAACAATTTACCTTCTACCAAGATATGATAGAGGTTTGCATCTGCTTTACTTTTGGTGAAGCCCAAACCAGCAAGATAGTTATCGATCCTGGTGTACCAAGCATAAGGTGCTTGTTTAAGACCGTACAACACTCGCTTAATTCTACACACATGAAACTCCCAATCAAAAGTCTCAAAACCTTCTGGTTGCTCAATGTAGACCTCCTCCTCAATAAACCCATTGATAAATGTGTAGAAATTATCCAAATAATATGTACTCCAATGGATTCAATATGACCATGCAATATACTAGAGCAAGATATTGAATCCTTCTACAATTAATTCTGCACAAATTAAACACGATTGCACAATCACACCAAGTAAGAGAAACAAGAAAATTAATCCACAACACATATATTTTTCCTGGGGAAAGATTATTGTTCAAAACCCCTCTATCTCTATTGTATAATGAACCAGGGAATCATGAAACTATTGCAATGCACTCTTCTCACAAGAGTTTGTTGCAATCTGCTAACTGTCTAACACTGATCCAGACAAAATCGGGCCAACACTTAGCCAATTCTTAGCATGTCTTCAACCTTCCTTGCTCACGCAATCCCTAGGCAATTAATCCCTATTATTTAGGATAATTTTCCTTCCTTGACTGTGCAATCATCATGGGAAATCCTATGTTTTTTTAATTGCATCTGGGCAGTTTGCTAAAAATACAACTGATAGTTAACTTCCCTTTAACCTTTGTCTCAACTGGGTCTTCATCAGAACTGACATGCATGCAATTATTAATAGTAAATCATCAGTCACTTGACAAATCACTGCATGTGAATTAAATTTGATTTAATTCACTTGACCTCTTACTAGTGCAACAATCAGTTACAACTAGTTAAATTGATTTTAACTCACTTAATTGAGTTAATTGATTTCTCATACATTAAACTAATACACTAATTGCAAATTGGACTCTAAAACAAATAGAATCACTCTGTATGCCTCACCAACCACCCTCAACTCGAAATTCATGAGCTAACTGAGTCTATCACACTCAGTTAACTATTACAAATGTTTATGAGATAAGATTACAATTTATTGTCCAATTTATATAAGGGATAAATAAATTTGACACATATTTATTTCAATTTAAGTAAGGAATAATTAAATCAAAAGCCTCGCATGGTGGCCATTTATGGGTGCCATTTTCTGGATGCCAATTTCACTGTTTCTTGTTGCAAATTTCAACACTCCCTTTCAACAAGAAAGGAATCAATCTGTCCCGATCCGGTACCTTTAGAATGTTCTACATGCAACACTTTTGAAACTGAATAGCCTCTAAACAATTGAATCAATATAATGCATTTGTCATCAGAGTATTTTGACTGTTGGATCCTACTGTACATGTCTATTGGACTCTCTACGCTGCTGACATCTGCATCCATGTACTTCGCACTGCTGCCAACTCTGATCTGCGCTCCAGTATCTGACACCTGCCAACTCTAATCGTAGCGAGGTTTGATCCATAAGACACACCATCTCAATGAACCCTGCCCAAATTTCCTCTTGGGATTAATTTTGCACATCGCCCCACCTCACACCTGGAGGTATAGCTGCATGTACTCCCTCTGCCCTTCTGGCTCGAAATTTCCCCTCTTGGAGGTCTCTACTTTAGTGAACTCTTCCACTCAGTCTCCTCTATGCTTCTCCAATTATGGCTGCTCCACAACCTTCTGAGATTGCTTTTGAGCTTGCATGTTGAGAGATAATTACGACTGCTTTTCTCCTCAAAGCCTTAAATGCATCCTAAACCTCAAGAGCATACATGTTCTTGACTCATACATCGATTTGCTTCACTTGTACCATGGCTATGTGTTTAAGGAACACCTTTCCTTTTCTAAACGTTACTTCATAACCACGTTCTTCCAATACCGCTACGGAGACAAGATTCTTCCTTAGGCTTGGAACATGCAAAACATCTGCTAGTTTGAGATGGGAGCCATTCTCCCTCTAAAAGGTAACTGTACCTATGCCGGTAGCGTTATACCTTTCGTCATCTCCAAACTCTATGCTCTGCTAGAGGTCCTTCTCCTCCAAGTCACTGAAGAGATCTTTATTCCCCGTCATATGGAACGAGGCACCGTTGTCTAGATACCACATGCATCCCATTACAGTGTTGGCCATGCATGCAATGGGAGTAAAATCAAGCTCGAACTGTGAAGCCAATGCTTCACCTACTGCAACTGCAGGCTCCTTCTTGCTTGCCTTCTTCTCTAGAAAATTTGTAGCATAGTGCCTATGCTCGTGATAGTGAAAGCATCTGATCTTAGACAAGTCTTTCTTGCCTACTTTACCTTGGGATTTCTTTCCCTTGGCCTTATTTGAATTACTAGCCAAGGCACAATCTTCCTCGCCATTAGTCTTGGATGAGGATCTGTCCCTGGTATTCCGCCTGAATTCCTCTTGTACCAAATCCGACCAAAGTTGCTCCCAATTTGGTAACTTCTCCCTCCCATTGACAGAGTCCTGATAACTATGCCAGCCCTTGGGAAGGCCTAGAAGTGCTAGGCTCACCAAGTCATCATCTTCTATGATCACACCAACACTTCCAAGCTCATCTTGACATTGAGTGAACTTTTCCAAGTACGTTGGTACCGTCTCGCCCTCCTCCTTCTTGATTTTCCTGAGCTCGTCCTTCAGCTAACTTCCTTTGGTCGCTGCTATTCTGAAACAGATTTTTCAAGGCCTTCCCACATTACATGTCGAGTCGCCTTGCCATGGAGACTCGAGACAATGTGATCTCGAACTCCCTCTCATAAGATCCTTCTCTCCCTTGCTACCTTATTTTTCCAAGCATCAAAAAGAGTGACGTGTGTTGCTGTGGGCTTGGGAATATCATTATCAATGAATCCTTTCCACTTGTTGTCCTCTAGAACTGACTCCATTATGTATTTCCATGCAATATAATTTGAACTGCCCTCGAGTGCATATTCCAATCTTAAGCCATTGAAAGCCATCTTGATTCGTTTGTCGCACCAATGAAAGTATCTGCAAGTTTGAATACTGTCAACACAAAGTTAATTTCTTCTCCACTATTATGATTCCTGGCGCTCTTATACCATGTAGAAATTATACAAACAATATTAACTCCAATGGATTCAATTTGATCATGAAATATACTAGAGCAAGATACTGAATCCTTCTATAATTAATTATGTGGAAATTAAACACGATCGCACAATCACACCAAGTAAGAGAAAGAAGCAAATCAATCCACAACACAGATATTTTTTCTGGGGAAAGATTGCTGCTCAAACCCTTCTATATATATTTTATAATTAACCAAGGAATCATGAAATAATTATAATGCACTCTTCTCAGAAGAGTCTGATGCACTTTGTTAACTGTCTCACACTGATCCAGACAAAATTGGGCTAACACTTAGCCAATTCTCAACCTGTCTTCAGCCTGCCTTTCTCACACAATCCTTAGGCAATCAATCCCTATTATTTAGGATAGTTTTCCTTCCTTGAATGCACAATAATCATGGAAAATCCTATGGTGTTTTAACTACATCTAGGCAGTTTGCTAAAAATACAACTGATAGTTAACTTCCCTTTAACCTTTGTCTCAACTGGGTCTTCATCAGAACCGACATGCATGCAACTATTAATAGTAAATCATTAGTCACTTGACAGATCAATACATGTGAATTAAATTTTATTTAATTCACTTGACCTCTCACTAGTGCAACACTCAGTTACAACTAGTTAAACTGATTTTAACTCACTTAATGGAGTTAATTAATTTCTCATGCATTAAACTAATACACTAACTGCAACTTGGACTCTAAAACAAATAGAATCACTCTGTATGCCTCAACAACCACCCTCAACTTGAAATTCTTGAGCTAACTGAGTCTATCACACTTAGTTAACTATTACAAGTGTTTATGAGATAAGATTACAATTTATTGCCCAATTTATATAAGGGAAAAATAAATTTGACACATATTTCTTTCAATTTAATTAAGGAATAATTAAATCAAAAGCCTCGCATGGTAGCTAGTTATGGGTGCCATTTTCTGGATGTTGTTTCTGGATGCCAATTTCACTGTTTCTTGTTGCTAATTTCAACAAAATGTTGTCTTTACATCCATCTAGTGGATCTTCCATCCCATCTCCACAACTAGAGCAATAATTGATATAATGGATGAGTACCATGCTATAAAAGCAAAGGTCTCCTCATAGTCAATTCCTTTAACTTGAGAGTACCCCTTGGCCATAAATATGGCCTTATACTTCTCTATGCTTATGTCTGTTGCTTGCTTAACCTTGAAGATCCATCTTAAACCCACAACTAATTTACATGTTGGTCTTGGGACCACTTCCCAAACATTGTTCCTTAAAATGGATTTGTATTCCTCCACAATTGCATCAACCCATACAAGTTTCTCTATTGCTTCCTCGAAAGAGGATTGCTCAATCTTTACAAGCTCAATCATTAGATCCATGTAGCCAGTGTACCATTCAGTTGACCTTATTTTCCTGTGCAATTTTGAAGGAGCACCCACATTCTCCCTTCCATCCTGCATAAGTCTCTCAGCTTTCCTAGTTCTTTTCCTACCTTCTCTAGATGCTTCTGCTTGAGTGGTTGTCTGCACTCTCTTCTCCTCAATTTGTGGTTGCTCCACAACTTCCTTAGGCTCTTCCTTTGGAGCTAAAATCTCCTCTTCTAGTGGGATCTAAAGCTTCCTCTCAAGAGAGTACCACATCGCTTTCTCCTCATCAAACTTTAAATCCCTTCACACAAGTGTCATTTTGAGGGATGGAAAGTACACATGGTAGTTGTGGGGAGTTTATGTGTAGCCCACAAATACCCCCAATTATGTTGTCGAATCAAGATTCTTCCTTGATTCTCTGGAAACATGACAGTAAACAGAGGCTCCAAAAATCCTGAAGTGTGACACATCTGACTTTCTCCCCGAGAAAGCCTCCTCTAGTGTAATCATGCCCAAAATTTGATGAGTACTCTAGTTCTGCAAATAGATTGTTGCATTGCATGTCTCTGCCAACAAGTGTAGTGGTAGGCCTTGGTCATGCAACATCTCCCTCGCTACTCCCATAATGCTATTGCTCTTTCTCTTAGCCACCCCATTCTAATGTGGGTTGTAGGGTGTTGTTAACTCTTGTCGAATGCCTTCTTTCGCACAATCTTTTTTTAATACATTTGACACGTACTCACCTCCATTATCACTCTCGAGAGCCTTCACCTTCTTGTCAGTTTCTTTCTCAACCAATGCCTTGAATTCTATGAACTTGGAGAATGTCCCATCTTTCTTCTGCTTGAAGAAGATCCATCACTTCTGTGAGAAGTCATCAATAAAAATGACAAAATATTTGTGCCTAGTAGTGGAGGCTGTCGAGAAAGGTCCACAGACATCAGAGTGGGTCCTTTCAAGAACTACATGTGCTTTATTTTCCCGATCATCAAATGTGGATTTTGTGTACTTCCCCAAGGTACATCCTTTGCATACATCCTGTTGCTCAAGTACTCCTTTCGGGAGGCCTGTGGTTATTTGTTGCATAATCTTCAGGGTCCCATGATGCAAATGGTAAAGTATTCTATGCCAAAGTTAATCGACATCGTGGATTTTCTTTTCTCCACCTTAGTGCTTAATGTAACACAGCCTTTCACATCTAGATTATATAGTTCTTCACACGAACCTCGATCTGCTTCACCTTTCCCGTGGCTATGTGTCTTAGGAATGCCTTTCCTTTGTTGAAGATCACATCATAACCACGGTCTTCCAAAACTACAACAAAGATGAGTTTTTTTTTAGGATCAGAAAAAACATGACATCCTTGAGCCTGAGAGGGGATCCGATGCCCTCTGAAAGTTGACTGTACCAACCCTAGTCACACTATACCTTTCGTTTTTCCCCAGCTCAATGTGCATATGCAAATATTTTTCTTCCAGGTCACTGAAAAACTCTCTACACCCTGTCATGTGGAATGATGCACATGAATCCAAGTACCACTTGGTCCACATCACTTTGTTGGCCATGCATGTGATAAGGGTAAATTCAAGCTCAAACTGTGAAGCCAAAGATTCACCTGTTTCTCCTTCTGAGGTCTTCTTGCTTGCCTTTTTGTGTGGACACTTCGTAGCATAATGCCTGAATTCGAAAATGGAAGCATTTAATTTTGGAAAAATCTTTCTTATTTGCCCCTTGGCTAGACTTTGGTTTGGGTTGCGATTTATTCCCTTTCCCCTTTTTACCTTTTCCAACCAATGCAATTTTTTCTTCATCCTCGCTCTTGGATGAAGTCCCATCTTTGGTATTCTGGCTTATTTCCTCCTGTACCAAATCAGACCACGATCATTCCCAATTCAGTAGTTTCTCCCTTCCGTTCACTGAATCTTGGTAGTCATGCCAACTCTTGGGAAGGCTTATAATGGCTAGGCTTACCAAGTAATCTTCTGAAACATTTACACCAACCCTGCCAAGTTCATCTCGACATTGCATGAACCTGCTTAGATACTGTGGAATAGTGTGATTCTTCTGCATCTTGATACTTCAAAGTTTATCCTTGGGCGACAACTTCCTATGGTCACTACTATTCTCAAACAATTTCATCAGTGCTTTCCACATTGTGAATGAAGTTTCTTTTCCATGGAGATTTGAGACAATGTGATCCTGTACTCCCTCCAAGATTGTTCTCCTCGCCTTGGCTACATATTTCTTCCACTGAGCAAGGTTATGGGCATCATATTATGCTGGTTTTGAAACATTTGTCTTGATGTATTCTAACAATCCATTGTCATCCAATATTTCCTCCATGCGATGAAATTAGAGCTACCTTCCAAGGCATACTCTAGCCTCAACCTGTTGAAGGTCATCTTCTCAGCTCTGAAGAAATCTTGCTATACTTAACTCCAAAATTGATCCTCCTGAGAAACAACTTTGAAATTCCTACTCTAATGTGAATCATGCTCTCATAACATGTAGAAATTATGATGTAAATTTGCAACTTCCCATGAAGTTTTAATCAAAATCACAAGACACAAACCTACTCTACTGCTCTATGGAATTCAATTCATAATTTAGAACATCGATCACGAACATGCAATGAGAAATAACACACATGCACACAATTTTGTTTTCAGGGGAAAGAAATCTGCTAAAATCCCCAATGTCTACTTGCATTAATCTGATGAATAGAGATGTATTACAATTGCTTTGCTC
Source organism: Pinus albicaulis (assembly GCA_034641835.2). Classification (NCBI taxonomy): domain Eukaryota; kingdom Viridiplantae; phylum Streptophyta; class Pinopsida; order Pinales; family Pinaceae; genus Pinus; species Pinus albicaulis. The sequence continues at coordinate 148,994,232 of CM076573.1, forward strand.
AACTTAGCACAACCTAGTGAATAACCTATCTCTCTACTCACTTAGAAGCTATGACCTAAACTTAGTCACTGTTTGCCTTTTCTTGAGCCCCTATTTCCTTGCACAATTCCTTGAGAAATTAGGCCCGTGTTATTTAGGAAATTCCTCAAATTGATTGCGAAATTCCCAAGGTTGATCATATGACTACATGCAACACCTATAAGCTCAAGACTAGTCTACGACTGATGTTACACTTCCTTGGAATCTCCTCCACAGTTGGGGAACTCAAATTCTCTGCACGCACTGGCTATTTTGAGTTGATTTATCAATTAATTATATGATCAGTGAGTTTAACTGAAGTCCTACTGCTTGACTGACATTCCACTAGTTCCTCCAACAATTAGAACTAGTTTTACTGAAAACAACGTGAGATAATTGACCTTTATTGCTACAAATTAGCAATCACACATGCTTAATTAAACTCTAACTCCTCCACCTCGAATTTATTGAGCTAACTGAGCGACAAGAGCCATGTGACCTCAATTAATTGCATCCAAGTTGTATGTTGATGTGGAAATTTTAATTTTCTCAATTTAATCAAGGCAAAATCAAATTGATATTTCCTTGCTGTATTTTTCAACATGTCCACTCTGTAAAGCAGGAGAGGAAGCCATCCCTCATATTTTCTTAGAGTTCCCCTTTGCCAAATTTTTTTGGTCCGTAGCTCTTGGCTCCATTAGCTTAAGACTCAAATGGCCTTTTGACATCTTTGATTTCTTCTTGGCCTGACATAAGTCTTATGAGGGCTCCCTTCAATCCAAACCAACTTTTAAGAGTCTTTGGACTACTCTCCCCAAATTAATATACCGTAGGATTTGGAATTCTAAGAATTTCGTATATTTCAAAGTCAATACTAGTCTTCCAAATCAGTGCCTTTACAAGCCCTCTCGCTTTTCCTTGAAGTAAATCCCGTCCCCAGTGATCTGCAACTTGAATTCCTTGAAGAGGCTTGGGTCTCCTCTCTTGACAATAAGCAACCTTATGACAAGTTCTCTCCTTCAAAGTCCTCTATTCCTGGATGGAAACTTCGATGTTCTCTCCATGATCTCAAAGTCTAGAGAATGCAGTAAAAGAGGTGGGTATTGCACTTTGATGGAGCCTCCAAAAGGAAACCGGGGGTGGTAGGAGGGGGAGGATTTTTGTTTAATATTGATGGATATGTTGAAGCCAAGTATTCATGGGGTTTAGGGAAAAGATCCATTAATAAAGTTGAAAACTTGTGGTCTCATACATGGCCTCTATATTGCAAAATAAAGAGGTGCGGAAGACTTCATCATACTAGGGGATTCCCGCATAGAGATCCAGCATATAAAATTTGAAAAGATTCCAAAATACAACTCTCTCGCCAAGAATTTTCAAAGAATCAAAGATCTATTCGCAACCTTCCATAGTATGGAAGTGTATCACATTTTACGAGGCAACAAGCCGAAGGCAAATGAGCTATCAAACTTGGCTTGCTCCTTGGCGTAATCAATGCTAATAATAAATGAATCTAGACATAAATGTATTATCTCCTAAGGGCTTGCATGTCCCAAGGCTCTACGGTAAGGTATTGTGGCACAAAAAGTAAGGTGGACAAATTAAGACTCAGTTTCATACTAAAAACATCATTTAATCTCCGCTCCTCTACATTCAATTATGATCCATCTCTCCCTCATTCGATGTATGTTGGCATTTCGTTAGTAAAGTACATGTCCTCTGATGGACACTTCCGTCATGATGTGCCTGTTTGTTCAAGATCGCACACTCAAAATTTCACTCCCTCCTAGTTCAAGCGCAGAAAAATTCCTCCTGATCATGCAATGATGAGAAAACCAGAGCATTCCATAAGGGAAATAATGTCTGAATTTATGGAGCTCGTGTGGAATGAAAATAAGGGTAATGATAAATTTTCTTGGGGGCTTCCCATGGGAGCACTCCATTCTATCTCTTCGTCTAAGGTTCGACTTCATCTTTGGAATCTCTAACATTATGGGTGTCTTCAGTTACCAATTGTGGTGTCAATCAATCCTCCTTGGCAGGAGCTCTTCACAGAGCTCCTCTTTCGTTACCAGTTTTTACTCAGGTTGGTGACAGTGTCGGCTTATCATTTCTGCTTGTGGGAATTTTGGCATTCCAACATTATGGGATCTAAGGGGAATTCGGGACCTGGGAGTTTTTCTCCCTTCCTCTCTGGTCAATGGCGGCTTCGGTTGATCCAAGGTAATTTTGACCTCACTCCCATCAATTCAGTTGATTTCGCATCAATTAGTCAAGTCCCCCCCTGGTCTAACAATCTTGACACAGGTTTTTGATCTGAAATTGGTGTTTGGAGGGTTCATTTGAAGGCTCTAGCTCAAAATTGTTCAGTTCCCCGAAGTAATTTCACAAGAGCTAGGTAAGTTTCGGTCCAATTCGATCTCCTTTTGCCTCTCTTGCGTGGGGATAACTCTACTCACATTAGGCTGCTTCTATTCTCTAAAATTGTATGGGTCAACAATCACTACAATAGAATGAACCCTGCTGAGAAAAACACATCTTCCCATTGTCTCTCTTCACATATATCTCTCCAGCAGGCTGACCGTGAGCTGCAAATTGAGTTTTGTCAATTGACTCACTCTCACATTGCTCTGGTTGAAGAACTACAAACCCTCAAACTTTAAATTTCTTGACTGTATGATGAAGTGGACGCCTTGAGAAGCATATTAACGAATTTGCAGTTCAAGGACTCTCAAAGGAACTACTCTTGTCATCAAGATATAAGCTGGATGCACCATTTTGATCTTAATTTGCTTGCAAGTGACATAGATTGGTGATAGTTGTTCAAATTTAAAATTTGAAATTTTGCTTCGAAATGCTCGAATAATGCAATTAGTCTATTTAGTGTTATGTAATCTATATAGGAATGTCCTTTGTCAGTTATGGTCTATGTAATTAGATAATGCATGCAATTCAGTCTAAATACCTAGTTGGGTATGATCTTGGATGATGTATATCTAGGTTTTTGGTTGTGAATTGATGTAGAATTAATAAAATCATACTATTTTTGTAAAAAAAAGAGTCCATCTTATTTTTATCTAATCACTTGCCTTTGTAGAATGAGTAACTCTACAACTAATACTTGACAATTTTGGTTGGGCGCATGTTTTCAGAGTAACTAATCAATTTATTGGAAATCATGCATCTATTGGTGTTATTTTGTATCTGGTGATGGATTATTTAGGCCCACTGCAATGATGAGTTTCAAATACTAAGTGTATTTTAGAAGTTTGTCTCTTCTAAAGCTTCTCAATAAGACATGGTTATTAGCAACATGTTTGTGCTAATATTCTAGAATTAAACCATGTTTAAAATTGCAACATGTGTTGATTGAGGGGTGCATCTATATGAAATTTTAGTTGCATTATAATATGTTGTAATATTTTGGTTGGATTGTGGTTTAGGGAACTCAAATTTGATCTTTAGGAAATTGACTCAACTTTGCTCGAAAAGAAAGTAAAGCTTCTACTAAAAAAAGGTGTGGTTGAGATTGTAAAAGATTAAGTCCTTTAACATTTTGGTATATCTTATTGTTGAGATGGTGGCTTGTTCTTGTTTAGGGGGTGGCTTAATTAAAGAGAATACTTGTTCATGGCTTAAGTCAATACAAATGTTTTTAGTGAAAACATTTATTTCTGTTGTATAATTGTAGTTTCTACTTAACTACAAAACATAAAACCACATAACATATATGACCTCATATTTGAATAAGTAGACTTGACAAATTACATGGGATATATTTTGTTTTCACAAAAACAATGATATCATTCGAGGTTTTATTGTCTAAATCCTATTTAATGTAAATGAGAAACTAAGAAAATATTATTATTTTTGGATGTTATTTGAATAAGAGGTGATATGAGATTCAATCGTGGAAACACTTTCTTTTATCGCCTGTAAAATTGACAAGTATATTGTATCAAAATGAAAGAGCTATGTTAAACATATAAACGGTAAACAAAGATTTCATCCTATCCCAAATATCTTGTTCTCTCTGCAATTTTAGTTTGTAATAAAATAAAAAAGAAGAAAACAAATAGAAAGAGACAAAAGAAGTAGAACTGAGCTAAATGAATATTTGGTGTCTATTATGAAGTATGTAATATGGTAGAAGCTATGTGGTGTACGATGAGGGATTTTTTTTGTTACACAAAGAGTGTTATGGTATTGTCTACTAAGCCCCGATGATGAAAGAATAATTGACATATGAATAGGTTGTTTCGCATGGTTTATAGAAATATAATAGACTTAAACTAGCCTTTATAGGTTTTTTCATAGCCTTATAGAAATATGAATAGGCTGGTTTCCCTATAGTCATAAGTCAATATTTTTTTTCTAATTAGTTATGTAAACTATGGCTTTTAAGGGGCTAACCACCCTCATTTTTTGTAATTGAGCAAGAATGATCGACATTTATCATAATTACTTAGAAATCCCTTACCACTTATACATATCTTCCTACCTTATTATCTCTACCTAACGAGAGACTTTCTTGCCTTTGTCCATTGACTTATTGTAGTGTGGATGAAACTCCAGTTTCGACAGATCATAAACACTAGTATACTATGTAGTTTTAATCAAGGTTTGATTCCTGAACTTTAATCAAAATCTCATACATGTCCTACTACCCACAAAATTACCATTAAAAGTATATATTTAAAGCAAGAGTATTGGAAGGCTCACTAATCATCTATAACCTTGGTTATTTTCCTTTTCCCATAACTAAAGGATCAATATTGATGGTTATGTGCACCAAAGCCATTGGATTAGATAGAATTCCACAACATATAATTTCTTCTTGTTTAGTTAAGTTAATCATTATTGTTCACATTCTACCTTTGAGCAACTAAGTAGATGACACATGACTTCTTGAGTTTCTTCAACAATGTCAATGAAAACGTTCATTTACAACATCAAAGTTGATTTTGCACTCATAATTACATCAATAATTAATTCAAACCCTTTGAGACTTTCCCCATGTTTTTATTTCTTCCTTCAATGTGGTTTTTGAGATTTATTAAATTTAACATCATATGTTAAATGTGGGTAATATTAAACATGATCTCAATATTTGCAAATCACTATCAACTAGCAATTGCACCATATGTTGCAAAAGAAACGTCGTAAGGCAATAGCATAGGAAAGAGTAGCCTATAAGAAATAAGAAGGCAATAGCATAGGAAAGAGTAGGCTAGTAGAAACAAGATGTTGCAGAGAACAAGTCATCGTGAAGGAATGAAAGGAAAATTTTGCTTCCATGGAAGCAAGTCGTGGAGGTTTCAAATATTTTGATGATAAGAGTGTTTTTTTTCTAAGTAACACTAAATCTATTAATATGTAACATAAAAGTACAAAATTGTCGTTGCCTTAGCTGAGAGAGTCTGAGCGCAGGGCTTGACTGCTGCGAGAAACAAGAGTTTGGACTACCCATAGAGGGGAAACCAGTCCCTGCAAATTTAGAGTTACCGCCCTCATAGGGGAAACCGACCTTTCATCCAAGTAGTTTAACAAAAATACATAAAGTATAACTGACCACTCTGCAAGCAGAGGGTGAATAAACAGGAAAACCATAATTAACCTAAAAACATTGCGCATGAGAAACAAAAACCTCTGAGGGATTTTCAGACTACTGTTCATTAGTTGGAGAAGGTGGTTCTTCTACAATTCTGCATTTATACTTGTCGTTGCTTCCACCTTCATCGGTTGAGGGAAGCTCTTTTCCTTTGTCCTCGCCCTCCGTAGTCTGGACCTGCATTGAAACGTCATGGACAATGTTTAATTGAGCCAAGGAAACCTTGGCATTTTCAGCAGAGGCAGGATTAGGAACATTGAGGCTAAGAAAAGCGACAGATGGACCAGGGATTGTGGTCGAAGGAGGTGTAAGGCGGGTAGACTCTTCACAGACAGTGACCATGACATTCGCCGTGAGGACCGACCTTTCAAACACACAGTCAAATTTGAACTCAACACGCTGGGAGGTTAGGCGAAGGGAAGAGGAGGAAGGCGGAGGGGGAACGAGAGGAGCAGCGGAGGGGTCGACATGAGGTGTAGAGGAGAAGACAAAGGGAGGCGAAGGACGCGCAGATGGATGAGCGGTGTCAGGGGAGCGAGGCCTGCCTCTATGACTTTTGGTTTCCGGAATGTGGTCGCAGGGGATATCATCAAAGGATGAGTCCGAAGTGGGAGAAGACTGAGGGCGATAGACACGTCCACAACTGGAGCCACGACGGCATCACATATGATGGCGCAGTCTAGGCATAGCGAGAGGGAGAGGTTGATGGAACGGACAGAGGAGAAGTGAGAATGGAGGGCCAGAAGAAGTGCACAGATAATTCGAACAACAGAGCTTACTATGCGAATGGTGGAACTCAGGAACAGTCTCCAAGCAGCAAATAAGCTCACATTGTCTGCCTGTCTGCATTCGAGTGCTAGGCTCAGCGCAGGCGGGCGAGCAAGAACTTCAGCGAAGCGTAATGGTGGTGCAGACAGAGCAATTGCCATATGGGAGACCAACATCCATACCAGGTGATCCAGGTGGATATTGGTGGCCACCCACCTATTCCACTTGGCCCCCCACCATTGTCTCTTTCATTTTTTCAGTTTCGGCATAACTTACTATTTTTAGCATTTTTTCGGGTCTTGAACTTTCGGAGCCGTTTTGAGGCCCTAAACGATGTTTTTTGGGTATCAGAGCCGTTTTGAGGCCCTAAACGACGTTTTTTGGGTATCAAAGCACCAACGAATTTGATCATCAAATTTGTCCCGATAGCTGTAGTCCTCGGATAGAGCTTTCTAATGGTGTATCATGTGCGTCAAACGGAGATAGTATGCCAAAGTTACGTCCCTGGGAAGTTGAAACACCAATTTACCCAAACGGGGCCCATAGTTTTGGCGCTTCATCTCCTATGGTTAGGTTTTTGGATGTTTAGGGTTCTCCATTGTTTCTCAATAATAAATAGGCCCTCGAGCCTCATTGTAACTCAGTTCAGAGGCCTGTAGCCGCCACATCTCTTCTCAGAGATAGCTACCAGGGCCCTAGCTAGTTTTATTTCCATTCTGTCTGTAAGCAAATTTCAGTTCTTTGATATTAATGAAATGAAGTGTTATTTCCGCTGCATCTCTGTATTTATGTTTATATGTTTATTCTGTTGCGTTCCCGCATAAATCCGGATCAGTGGTATCAGAGCGGTCTGCTTTTTCTCGATCCTTCTTTGCATGTCCCCAACGAGGTCGGGGTATAAGGAGCTAGGGCTTGATCTGGTGGAACCTTTGCAAGATCAGCCTCGTAAACCTCGACGGACGCCCATGGGGGACAAAAAGAAAGATGAGGGAGCAGGAGATCCTATCAAAATATTGCTCAAGGAGGCCCTCGAAAAACAAAGGAACGCGATGATGGATAGTTTTGCTCAGATCCTTCAACGGCTGCCCACCGGCGGCGCATCTGCATCCAGTAGCCACTCTGGAGTTGCGACTCCCTTTAAGGTACAAGTAAATTTTGACATTCCCATATTTAAGGGTCAAATAGACGCAGATGCCGTAGATAGATGGTTGAATCTATTAGAAGGATATTTCTCTGTTCATGACTTTTCAGACCGGGAGAAGATTATTTTTGCACTCCTCAAAGCTACCCCCATGTTAAGGACTGGTGGGAAACCTACTGTGAGAACAAGGACCAGACAGAACCCGCTCTGTTCTCGGCCGTACCAACTTGGAATTCTTTCCGAGACGCCGTCAAGGAACAGTACTATCCCGTGGGGAGCTATGAGGACAAGTACATACAATGGACCACGCTACGACAACAAAGGGATCAAGATGTGCACGAGCTGACGAATCTGTTCCATACCCTGCGCACAAAGTTGGGTATCAAAGATTCAGAGAAACATTTGGTGCTAAAGTATCGCAGCTGTCTGCACATATACATTTAGGAGGAAATGGAGTTCCTCGACATCTCCTCGCTTGGTACGACATACCGGTATGCTGCCAAGATTGAGCAGAAATTCAAACAGAAGAAGCGAGACTTTGGATCTGTGAATCAAAAGCAAGGAAAAGGTGCTTCCAAACCGCAGAACAAAGGACAGAGCATGGCGGCTAAAGACAATCCGTCAAAGCCACAAGAAAAGAACAACACCGTAAAGCCAAAGAAGGACACGGGAAAGTGGTGTGAGTTCCATAAGAGCTCCACTCACAACACAAGTGACTGTCGGGCCAAGCAGTCACTAGTGGCCGAGATGAGGGCTTCTGAGTCAGATGCATGCTCCGACTCCAAATCAGAACCTGAAAAGGGGAATGAAAAAGGGAAACAGATTATTGATGCGGAGCCCAACGCCACTGTTGCCACTACAAAGGTCCAAAAGGAGGAACCGGAAGATCCAGAGGAGGAGGAAAGTCTCTTCCACTCCCAGATGTGGGTAAAGGGCTCCCCTGTACAGTTCATTGTCGACAATGGGAGCCAAAAGAACCTCATTTCAGCAGACGCCGTGAAGCGGTTGGGCTTGCCGACCACAGCTCACCCACATCCATACACCATCTGGTGGCTTCACCAAGGACGAGATCTCCGCGTCAGCCAGCAGTGCCGCCTTCCCTATAGCATCAAGCCCTTCACGGATGAGGTATTATGTGACGTTGCTCCTATTGATGTTTCTGATGTATTATTAGGACAACCATACTTGTCGAAGCGTCATGCTGTGTATGAGTCTCGACCTCGTGCTGTTATTATTACTTTGGGAAATAAGTTGTACAGGATACCAGAGGTACCACCTCCTACGACTATCTCTTCGGTTACTGCAAAACAATGTAGTAAGCTCATTTCCCAAACCAGGAAATTCGTTTTTCTGATGATCCGCCCCCAGGGCAAGAAGAAGACTGTGGCCACGACCTCCAGACAGGGCCCCTCTGCACGACAACAACAAATGGATAAGGTCGTGAAGGAGTACGGGGACATCTTCACCTCACCCACAGGGGTTCCTCTGCACTGCCAGGTCAAGCACCCGATTGATCTGACCCCAGGTGCGCCGCTACCCAATGGACCGATCTATCGACGCTTTGTTCTGGAAAATGATGAAATCAAGAGGCAGATTCAGGAGCTGTTGCAGAAAGGTCACATCAGACCAAGTTCATCGCCCTGTGGGAGCCCGATCGTGTTGGTACAGAAGAAGGATGGGACGTGGAGACTCTGTATTGACTATCGGGCGCTGAACAAGATCACTGTCCGGAATAGGTACCCAATCCTACGGATTGATGACCTTCTGGACCAACTCCAAGGTGCAAAATATTTCAGTAAGATCGACCTGAAGTCTGGGTATCACCAGGTACCAATTGAACCCTCTGATGTGTGGAAGACTGCCTTCAAAGCTAAGGAAGGCCTTTTTGAATGGCCGGTCATGCCTTTCGGGTTGACGAATGCTCCCGCAACCTTCATGAGGATGATGGACGACATCTTGCGGCCATTCACCAACTCATTCGTAGTGGTGTACTTGGATGACATTCTGATCTTCAGCAAGACTTGGGAAGAGCACCTTCATCACATCCGACAAGTCCCCCAAACACTGCGGCAACACAAGTTGTGTGCCAATTTGGAGAAGTGCACGTTTGGCATGACCCAGGTTCAATATCTAGGATACATTATTGATGAAATGGGGGTGCATGTGGATCCAGCCAAGATCCAAGTCATTCGGGATTGGCCAGCGCCAACCACTATAACAGAGCTTCGCAGCTTTCTGGGTCTTGCTAATTTCTACCGTAGATTCGTGTTGGGATTCTCTCATATCACTTGGCCCTTGAGTCAAGTCACCAAAGGAGGAGCAAGAGCAAAATTCTTTTGGTCGGAACCTCAACAGAAGGCGTTCAAAGAATTGAAAAATTGCCTCTGTTCTGCCCCAGTGCTCACCTTACCAGACTTGCAGCAGCCATTTGAGATCGAGACAGATGCCTCTCACTATGCTATTGGGGCAGTTCTTACTCAACAGGGACATCCAGTGGCATATCACAGTGAGACATTGTCTGAGACAGTTCGCAAGTATCCCACCTATGACAAAGAAATGTATTCCATTGTGCAAGCCCGTCGACAATGGAAGCATTACATTTTGGGGAAGGAAACAATCATCCACACAGACCACCGGCCCCTGCAGTTCATACAGACACAAGGGAAGTTGCAGAATGATCGCCATCAGAAGTGGTCCACATATCTGCAACAGTTTCATTTGAACATCAAGTACAAGAAGGGTAGCACCAATAATGTTGTAGACTACCTCAGCCGACCACCGATCGTGGCGCTCACCACCGTGCTCAACTCTTGTGGGCACGAGACTTCTGATTGGCCGCTTCTCTATGAGAGTGACCCGGAATTCGGCCACACTTACAAGGCACTCTTGGGGGGCATGCAAGTTCCAAATTTTCACCTCCAAGATGCACTTTTATGTCACCTGGGACACCTTTGTGTTCCTTCAAGCGAGCGTGCCAAGATGATATGAGAAGCACACTATAGTCGAGTCGCTGGGCATTTCGGGGTCGAGAAAACAATAGCAATACTACAGAAGTATTTCTATTGGCCGAACCTTCGAAAGGATGTCGAGAAGCACATCAGATCCTGCACTGCTTGTGCCATTGCCAAACCGACCATCAAGAAGCAAGGCCTATATACTCCTCTACCTACCCCTAGTCGACCTTGGAAATCCATCTCCATGGATTACATGTCGGGCCTGCCTTCTACTAAGCAGGGAAATGACTGTGTTTTTGTGGTCGTCGACAGATTCTCGAAGATGGCCATTATGGCGGCCTGCAAGAAGAATATCACAGCCTCGAAGATGGCCATTATGGCGGCCTGTAAGAAGAATATCACAGCAGAAGCCACTGCTAAACTCTTCTTTGAACGAGTGTGGGTGCACTTTGGGATCCCACAGTCTATCATATCAGATCGAGATAGCAGGTTCCTCAGCACATTTTGGTCCAGCCTCTGGTCAATGTTGGACACAAAGCTCACAAAGTCCACAACTTTCCATCCCCAAACAGATGGCCAGACAGAGGTCGTCAACAGAATGATTGTACACATTCTGCGCATGTACAATTCAAAGCATCCACGCACATGGGACGAGAGCCTCCCCTATGTACAACATAGTTATAATCGGGTTCTCCTCCACAAAATTAACTGCCACAGCTCCTCAGTGGCTTCGGATTCCAAATGCATTACGTTCCATCGACGTAGCTTGCCATTTGCAACAGAATGACGACGTGCCATCTTCCATTCTGTTGACAAAGCAAGTAGCTTCATCGAGCGCATTCAACACATCCGCCAATGTGTTCATGACAGGATTACGCAGCCAATGCGAAGTACAACCATGATCAACACCGGTGCCACACAACTCTGTGTGGCGACAAAGGTGGTCACATTTTATATGAGCGCCAGACGGACTCGCCATCATAAGTCATTTCATTCGAAGACGAAGCGACACCATCACCAAGCAATTAGGAACAATGCTTTCGAGCTTAGTATTCCACCATTCCTTGGTTTGCACCCGCCTTCAATGGGATCGCCCGTCCTTACTTCCCACCCCACTTGCAACAACTCACACTAACAATAAAACCCAGACAAGGAATGTGCCACCACACAGTATTGTATCATGACATGCAAATTAAGAACACTCGCCAATAGAAGATCCAACTGTATCGGGTTGTCAAAGCTGGCCAACTCCTGCACCAAGGAAAGTGGTTCACCAGGGACCAAGTTCAGCAGAAATTTCTTCATCTCATGGAGGAACTTAACGCAATGGGGACCATTGCTTCCTAAGGGGGGAGGAATGATCCAGGTGGATATTGGTGGCCACCCACCTATTCCACTTGGCCTCCCACCATTGTCTCTTTCAGTTTTTCAGTTTCGGCATAACTTACTATTTTTAGCAGTTTTTCGGGTCCTGAACTTCCGGAGCCGTTTTGAGGCCCTAAACGACGTTTTTTGGGTATCAAAGCACCAACAAATTTGATCATCAAATTCGTCTCGAAAGCTGTAGTCCTCGGACAGAGCTTTCTAATGATGTATCATGTGCGTCAAACGGAGATAGTATGCCAAAGTTACGTCCCTGGGAAGTTGAAACACCAATTTACCCAAACGGGGCCCATAGTTTTGGCGCTTCATCTCCTAGGGTTAGGTTTTTGGGATGTTTAGGGTTCTCCATGGTTTCTCAATAATAAATAGGCCCTCGAGCCTCATTGTAACGCAGTTCAGAGGCCTGTAGCCGCCACATCTCTTCTCAGAGATAGCTACCAGTGCCCTAGCTAGTTTTATTTCCATTCTGTCTGTAAGCAAATTTCAGTTCTTTGATATTAATGAAATGAAGTGTTATTTCCGCTGCATCTCTGTATCTATGGTTATGTGTTTATTCTGTTGCGTTCCTGCATAAATCTGGATCACCAGGAGCCGAAGAAGACTAGGAGAAATGCTTAGCGCGTCGACGGTTTGAGAGAATGGCATTAATGCATCGTGGGGTGGCATATTGAATGCCCCTGTTAATGCATTTGTGGGAGGCTAGATGGCCAGCCCAAAATGACGGCCTCGGGAAGCGGCAAGGGAAGAGCGTCCCATCACATGCGGGAGGCATCCGCATCCGGAATATTGATGATAAGAGTTATCAACCAAAAATTTTTGTTATAGATTTTGAAATAGGAAATTGGGGGTGAAAACATACATGTAAACCAACATAATATGCTCACATATATACAAATTTTGTTATAGATATTGAAATAGGAAATTGGGGGTGAAAATCCTTTAGTGATTAATAATCCAGCACGTAACTCAAATAAGATATTTTAAATACATTCAAGTACAATCTGTCTAGCATAGATGTTAATAAATAGAATTTTATTAACAAATATAGAGTTTACTTCAAGTTCATCTACATATCTGAGCGGTAATTGCATGCTTATCAGAAATTGTATATGAAGAACAATAGTCTTGGTATACAAGAAAGTGAATATCATTTTAATATGGAGACATTTTTGGAAGGAGATATTGTTCTTTATGTTATGGTTTATTTTCTTAACTCCAAATTTGGTATATTCTTTCTCTATATACATAAGGAAAAAAATACAAAGTAAATTCACAAATTTAAGTTATAGTTTTATATTTCATAATTACAAATCTAGTTTCTTATTAAAATATTTTACACATCCTAGGTTATTCTAAATTGATCAAGAATATAGAATTATTAGGGTGGTGTTCTATGTGCACTAAAATTCCCATGAGGTCCATCACAATGTATGGGGTTCATTGAAGCCTTGGATATATTCTGTGAGTTGTTGTGATTTTTTGCTTGTGACTACAACTTAGTTTTGGTTTTCACCTAGTTATCATGATTCAAACTTTGTTATCATCTTAGATCCTTATAGCATTATGCGATGTTTTGTTTGTCACAATGATTAAAAAATCAGTGATTATACCACAATATTGACTTTCTTGTTGTCTGTTTTGTTTATCTTATTAAAATATTTTACACATCCTAGGTTATTCTAAATTGATCAAGAGTATAAAATTATTAGGGTGGTGTTATATGTGCACTAAAATTCCCATGAGGTCCATCACAATGTATGGGGTTCATTGAAACCATGGATATATTATGTGAGTTGTTGTGATTTTTTGCTTGTGGCTACAACTTAGTTTTGGTTTTCACCTAGTTATGATGATTCAAAACTTTGTTATCATCTTAGATCCTTATAGCATTATATATATTATGTGAGCTAATGTGATGTTTTGTTTGTCACAATGATTTAAAAATCAGTTATTATACCACAATATTGACTTTCTTGTTGTCTGTTTTGTTAATGAACCCCTTAAAAAAACCAGAGGAACATTTGATTTCACAGTGTGATCTCCCTAGCATGAGTGGGGGTTTCAAAAATTGGAGAGTAAATTGAGTGGTTATTGTTAGAAATTGTTGTATAAGATGGGAAATTTGGATGGTTTGTAGACAATATGGATGCCATAACATATATCTTTTTTGAATTTTTTAGTGTCTCTGGCCACCATGCATCTAATAGGATCCATTTCAACTAAGAATGTCAATACATCACTGTGCGAATGATAACTTGTGACATCCCTAGCCATTTTCTTTTATTATGGATCAAGTTATAAACTAATAACTTGTGAAATCCCTAGCCATTTTCTTTGATTGTGGATCAAATTATAAACTAAATTATACTCTCTCTTCAGAAGACTCTACATTATATATTGGATGGAGGGAAAGGTTATGACAAAAATTGTACAAAAAACCCCTTTAACGTTGTCTCAACTTACTATATTGTTAATCACATAGTGTCAATTTTGTAAAAATATAATCTACAATAAGGACTGAGTGGGTTTTTTCTTTTGTAAGTTTTGTTTGGAATTGAAAAAAAAAAATTATAAAAGCTAAAATTATGTAGTGAGAAACATTGTTTAAAATTTCATAATAAAAAGTTGAGTAAGTTTGACATCATATAATATGAAAAATTATAAAAGCTAAAATTAGGTAATTAAAGATATGTATATAATTTTTTTTGAATGAAAGAAAGAGTATGTATGTAGTTACAAACTGTTATGTAGTTAAAGGTAAATTTAGTGTAATTTAAGAAATGAGAATTATGAACATTCAACATTATTGCTCAAGATAAATCATGTCGTGTGAAATAATTTAGAAATTTAAAAAGATCACATATTTTAAAAAATTTCATTATTAATTTAATTTTTTATATATTAAGAAATACTACTCATGAATAATAAAACAATTGTAACATAAATAATATATAACAAAAAAACCATGTATTTTTGGAATAATAAAATAGTTGTAACAAAAATAATATAGAACAAGAAAAACTATGTATATTTGGATGTATGAAATTTAGATACATTTTATTAAGTGAAATTTAAAAAAAATAATGGTTATAAACATTTAAAAATAATTTTATTAAATAATTAGTTTAGATCTATATTATTGATGAGAGGGATCAATGAGGTTTGCATATCAAGACAATTGATCCCTCTTGGCTTTTGATAGACCTAGAGTTAGACCATCTTAATTTCCCCTTTTAGATAAACCACATTCCACATGAATACCGTGAGTCAATACCATGGGTTGTTTTTATAGTTTAGTAAATAATTTTATTAAATAATTAGTTTAGATCTATATTATTGATGAGAGGGATCAATGAGGTTTGCATATCAAGACATTTGATCCCTCTTGGCTCTTGTAGATCCAAAGTTAGGCCATCTTAATTTCCCCCTTTACATAAACCACATTCCACATGCATACTATGAGTCAATACCATGGGTTGTTTTTATAGTTTAGTATTATTTTTATTTTTTATTTGACCTAGTTAAAATGTTCATTACAATATGTCAATATTTTTATTTAATTTACTTTTATTTTTATTTTTGTGTAATTTGACAAAGTCACCAAACCTAAATTCAATCACTTATTAAAAAAAAAAACTAACAACATAAAAAACATATATAAAACTTTAACTTGTGAATTTAATGGCCTAAAACATTTCAATTGTCTAACATTTGATCCAATGGCTTAGACATTGACACAATGACACCTAGGGGAGTTGTTTTCAAATAAGAACGTCTTACGACCTAAAAGTAATACTAAACTATAAAAACAACCCATGGTATTGACTCATGGTCTGTGTATTTGACCTAGTTAAAATGTTCATTACAATATGTCAATATTTTTATTTTTGTGTAATTTGACAAAGTCACCAAAACCTAAATTCAATCACTTATTAAAAAAAAAAAAACTAACATTATAAAAAACATATATAAAACTTTAACTTGTGAATCTAATGGCCTAAAACTAACATTATAAAAAACATATATAAAACTTTAACTTGTGAATCTAATGGCCTAAAACATTTCAATCGTCTAACATTTGATTCAATGGGTCAGACAGTGACACTGTGACACCTAGAAAAGTTGTTTTCAAATATTACGACCTAATAATTAATTTATCTCAAGGATGTGAAGGCTCTTCAACAATCTAAACTACATGGAAATATATCTTTGCTAAATATATAACCACAAACACATCCTCATTAAAATAGAATGACATTGTACCATAGGAAGATAGATTAACAAAAAAAACTAAAAAATACTTTAAATTGTATGACAATATTTTTTAATAACTTAATCATAGATACATAGACATAGATAGAGCAATTTTTATATTTTCCATATAAACCATGTTATGAATATTCTATATTAGAAAATAATAACAATAGCTTTAAAATGATGTAGATTTGTTGTTTTATGGCATTAGGATTTGGACTCTATCTTCCATAAAAAGTTAAAAGTATTAAATTATATTTAATTGGACTAATCAACATTTTCTTAACTTTTTGTATAATCTAAGCCTTGATCTTATCTCACCCATTTTTGTTATGCTCTCTAATTGAGTTGTAACATTTACCCATGAAAAATACCCCAATCCTCAACCATTATCCTTAATTCTCTTTTCATTTAATATTTTTCCCAATATACATCCATTTTTTTATTAACCTATTGAATATTATTTTTCCAGAAAAACAAATAAAATTGTAAAATACATCCATTATTACTTTTTCTTAATTTTTCACAATCATCCAAAACACCTCTCATCTTTGAGCATTGTGATCACAAAAATAAATCGGGATTTTCTTTCGCCCTCTTCGGGCTATATGCTATTTTAGGGTTATGATATAGCCCCAAAACCCTAATTCCCTGGGGGAGAACAGCGGGTAGGAGGTCAAAAACCCCAGATAGAGGCTTCAAAACTCTGGTTGAGTATCGAGCGAGAGACCGAGGGAGCGAGGAGTAGCAGAGTGGAGGAGAACAATGGTGAGCGGATCAGGAATCTGCGCGAAGGAAGTGGTGGTAGATGCGCGCCACCACATGCTCGGCCGCCTCTCCTCTATCCTGGCCAAGGAGCTTCTCCATGGCCAGCGAGTGGTATGTTTAGCTACACCATTTCTACTTCATTTTTAGGGTCGTCTTCCTTTGCTTCCTTCGATTTATGTTAGGAATCCAAGCTACTACTCCTTTGCCAATGACGGTAGTAATATCTCCGTCAAACATTCTGCCGGATTTTCAAGGGTTTTGACCCCTGAAATCCCCCGAGGATAATCGATCTCCTGGGATCAGATGGTTGTAACTAGGTCCACTCATGAACCCATACTCAGTTACAGCGCTCCAGTTTAGGGTACTCAGACATCCAATTAAGTCCTTCTTTTGGTTCATTTTTGTCTAATGCCATTGCAGGTTGTGGTGCGTTGTGAAGAGATATGTATGTCTGGCGGACTTGTTCGTCAGAAGATGAAATACTTGCGTTTTCTAAGGAAGCGAATGAATACAAAGCCGTCTCATGGTCCAATTCATTTTCGAGCTCCATCGAGAATTCTTTGGAGGACAATTAGAGGGTAACTGGTTTGATCTATTTTAGTCGTGATTATTTTAGGTGGCTGAAGTTGTATTTTTGGAAGATGTTTGATTCATGGAATATTTGAATGTTCTCCAGAATGATTCCACACAAAACCAAGCGTGGTGCTGCAGCACTGTCTAGGCTAAGGGCTTTTGAAGGGGTTCCCCCACCATATGACAGGAAGAAGAGAATGGTCATTCCAGATGCTCTGAAGTAAGTATTTACTTGAATCTTTTATCGTAGAATTTCATTGTTATTGGTATACATGGTTATTAGGATAAACGATTTTTTTGTTTCTGTTTTGTTTTGTTTGATATGGGGAGCTATGAACCCCATGCATGCAATATCATTGATTCACTTCTGTGTGGGGACTCTTGGGCCATCAAACTTGGTGTTTTAGAGTTACATGCCTGCTGGGATTTGAACATGCCATATCCATAGTGGTAATGCAATGGTAATCGAACTCTGATCTTCATATTACTGAATAGTGGAACCCTTGGTACCGTAATCAAGTAGAGTTTAATAGAACCAATATGAATACAGCTTGTATTGGGTTATAATTACCTTAAGAATGTTGAGTACATGTTTAATGGTTACTTTCTGTTTAATTTGTACTAGTGATATAAGCTTCATTATGTGAATAGACTGAGCTCGTAATAGTCATAATCACTTGATTACTAGGAATCATATGCAGATAGAGTTAGTACAAGTGCAAAGTTTAAACATTCCTGTATAAGATTGAAAACTAGTGAAATCAAAACACATGATCTGATTACTAATGTAAGACACTATGCACTATGCCAAGGTTAACGTGAAAGTACACCATATATTACTGATATTACGTGTTACCTTTCATTTTTTTTTCATAGGCTGTAAATGGATGTCTCTGTCATAACAAGTGTGATCATAACGAGATACATGTATAGTTATCGATATATAAGCATGGAGTCTGATCATTCACTCATTATACTAGGCCCATAAACTAGTGTTAAGCTTATTTGAATAGGTAAGCTAGTTAATAGAGTAACATAGAGAAGAGCTTTGAGCATATATGACGTGATTAACCTGTACTTAGTGATTAGGTGTGAATGTTTATAACCAAATTACACTATCTAAGAGGTAATGTAACATACACGTTTCACATTGATTTGATTATGCTAAATACTATGTTCACGCTAAACTGATATATTACTATCCGATATGAAACTCTCTAAGCTTATGGAATGACACTCCTGGTATAAGGAGAACTTAGAGAAAGATGATGGCAATAGCACTGTTATGAGCTTATTACACTCTACAGTCTATAAGTTGTTATGTCAACTGTGTTAATTAGGTGAATACTGGTATCATCTCTACTAATTATAGACGTGCTCTAGGTGTTACAGATCAGTATATCCATAATAGATACATAGTGTAATGAATCATACAGGTTACTCGTACTTCTATTCAGCTAATCATACAGGTTATTCGTACATTTATTCAATTAGGATGAGCCCAAGTTACTGTACTAGTGAGCTGTTATAACTTATAAGATCTAGTCTATTCCATTACTCATCCTAACTCTTATGGTTTGATTAACCTAAACTCATTCCATATATGATATATGTCCATTACATAGTTTCCTCTGTGTAACAAGCTGTGATTACTAGTAGCATATAAGCTGTAACTTAGAGTTTGGTGCTTAAGTTTACTGTAATTACATAATGTTCTTGGTGAACCCCTGCCATTTCAGGCCTGTTTCAGTCTTTAGGCTCAACGAAGGTTCCAGTACTGTAGCTAGTATCTTAGTTGAATTGTGGCCCCTTAACCGATTTTCTCAATGGTTGCACCAGAAACCTGAATAAGCCATATTTCAAGGTTAGGAATGAACTCTGATAACAACTACCAATTGTTGATTCCGTTTTCTTATTTTATAGGTATGGTTCATATGAGGAATGGATCTTTTATAGGTGTTGTTAATATGAGGAATATGTATAGTTTTAGGAGTCATCCAGGGAAATTTGATCTTTGTCAAAAGGTTGGATAATGCCAAATGGTGTGGAAAGAGAAAAGTGAAGGAAAGTAAAGTATAGTAAATAGATAGTCCTAAGTATATTTTTATAAGTACTAAGCTTTGATTAGGAATAGTAGCGTGATTTAGAAGAGAGAACAACTTGGGAGTTAGTAATCTATTACAAGTAGTAGCACAGTCTTGGAAAAAGAGTGTATTATCCTTTATATATAGCAATGGGATTTTATACTTACAGTCTTTTGTCCTTACTTGTTAAGAAAGATATACTAACTTTAAACTCTTTAGATTCACATATATCCTGAACCAGATCCAACACACATGACCCTTACTATCTTTCTTTGCTATCTCTGCAACGAAACAAGAGACTAGAACCAACTCCTCTATGTTTCCATATCATGGGGCTTCATGTTTCTCTGTTTCTCTATCTATTTATCCAGGATTTACAATGGTATTATCAACTTCAGATATATTATACATTGTATAGCAATAAGAAGGAAAGTGTAAAAATAATTAGGATTGATACCTATAACCAGAGACTCAATCTTTAACCTCAGAACTTATAACCAATTCCCAAATAAAGACTCTTACTAGATATTGACTTAGTAGGATATAAGAAACTCAGTTCTCCTTTTACTCTTTAGGAGGTAATAATTACTCTATATACTAGTAGCTATTTAGGTATCAGGAATAGGAAGTAGGAATAGATCTGTAACTCCATTTATCTCTTTTGACACCCATTTTGCCAACATTTTACACAGTTATATGAGGGATAAATACCAGTAAGAATCTTTCGACACACCTTTCTCTATAATTCCCAGTTTTTACACACCATGCGGAGGATCAGTTCCCTATTGTAGCAAATTACCATTTTATATATACAGTAGCTCAATTTTTAGCATTGGATATATACAGTGGCTCCTTAGAGATAAGTTATAGTTTAGCTATCACAGGGAACGGCCAAAGCACCAAGCTATTACACACCCTTCACCAGACCGCTTGCCTGGCAACCAGTGTCCAATGGCTGTATTACTTGAACATATTAGATTTTATGTGACTTATGTGTCTGATTCAGGTTTAAAACGATTCAGCACCAAGTACTGCCTTTTAGATGACGTGACTTGACTTGTTACCACTTTGTCTTTACAGAGTGTTGAGGCTTCAGCCAGGTCACAAGTATTGTCTGCTAGGAAGGCTTTCCAAAGAAGTTGGCTGGCATCACTATGACACTATTACGGTAATGTGTTATGTGCTGCATCTGTTGAATTTTTCCCAATTGGGGTTTTATTTTTTATTATGTTATATTTTGATGGCTAAACTCCACACTACATTACTCATTCTTTTCTTTGCCCATATGCTATGCAGGAATTAGAAGGGAAGAGAAAGGCAAAGGCTCAGGTATCATATGAGAGAAGGAAGCAATTGGCAAAATTGAGATCAAAAGCAGTGGAGTTAGCCGAAAAGCAGCTTGCCCCAGAGATGGAACTCTTAGCTTCAATAAAGTATTAGATAAGCTGCATGTTGTGCTCAATGAAGCAATCAATTTTGAAAATGACAAGAAAATATTTTTGAAGATGAGGTTTTTGACTAGAAAGATATTCATACTTTATATGTTTTAATGTCTTGCTTTTGTAGCTGAATGAGAATTTTTTGGTAAAAGTATTCGTCAGTTATTTCAGCTAGTTTATTATGCGTTCTTCAAGGGGTATACTTTGTAGTGAATATCAATTTCTTAGTTTGATAATATTTTTAAATCTGTAGTTTGTAAACACTATCACGTCGAGTTTCAGCCAATGGAAATATGCATTTGTCATTGCTTCGTTTCAGCAGCATGTTTGTTGCATTGAAGTTATTTCAAGTTTGAGATTTTGGCACATCTAGATTTTTGTTTTATTATTATATAATTGAGCAGTATATTCTCTGGTTATTTTGGAGGTTTAAATCAATAGCTGGCCTTCCAGAAATTGCAAATCCATATGGCAGGTGCAATGTAATAAAACGTGGCTGGTTGGAATGACTACATACTTTTGTATGTCGTACTCAAATTAAATGGAAGTCATGAAGAGCAAATGGCTAGGAGATTTGCATTTAATCTTTAATTGGGGTTTTCTGTTGGTCCTGACGTTATAGATAAAATGTGCAGATCTTTGTATTCATGTGAATGGTATTTTATGAGACACTTTT
Organism: Pinus albicaulis; assembly: GCA_034641835.2. Classification (NCBI taxonomy): domain Eukaryota; kingdom Viridiplantae; phylum Streptophyta; class Pinopsida; order Pinales; family Pinaceae; genus Pinus; species Pinus albicaulis. The sequence continues at coordinate 149,015,901 of CM076573.1, forward strand.
GGTTTGCTTTTACTTTCGAACTCTGTTTAAGAAAATTTGACATAGTGCAGCAAGAGAAACAAGTCTTCTTTCTACTGTGAAATTTGTTTGCAATTTTTATTGATTTTTCTTAATGTTTTATATAACTATGAGGATCTTTTCGCGTTATGCTAAATTCCTGGCTGTCTTTTTATGGAAAGCTGATTTTACTTTAGGTTCAAACAATTATGCGTGGGATCTTTAGACCGTCTATACGGCATATTGAGGGGTTGGCCATTTTGACATGTGATTTTCAAGCGTGTTTGGAGTATTGTGACATACTATGATGCCAAGTGTGCTAGCATACGTGCTGTATCCAAAATCCCTTTTGAATTCACCAGTCATGTTATTCAATATCGCAGTTCCTATGGTCCTTTTTTTAAACCGAAGTCTTCTTTGTTTATGCATAATATTCACACAGGTGTGTGGTATAATTTGGAATAGTGAAGGTTTTGTTTCTCTAAATAGCTCATTTACTATTTAGTGCCATTTTCATAATGCCAATTTGTGTTTTAAAGTGGAAAATGCTACCCAATCTAACTAACTTATTTATATACAATACATTTAAAAAAATAATAATGTTACTAATTTATACAATTATATTTATAAAATATGAATTAACATATAATAAATAATTTGGTTATAACTTATTTATATACCATTACATTTAAAAAATAATGAATATATACAATAAAATATGAGTTAAAATATAATTAAATAATTTGGTTAATTTGATGTTTAGCAGGTGTTATCAAATTTATGGATGAAATTTGCTCTCTCTTTGCACTTTTTGGATAATTGTTATTTATTAGAATGTAAGTGGAAGTTGATTCAATTTCGCAACAATAAAAAATTTCTGGTTAAGTTAATGTACAAACTTTGAAAAGGGATTACCATAGTTTTAATCTGGCATTTTTTTTTATTCTACTTGAAGATGATCTATTTTTCTCTCACGATTTGATTCATGGTTAACATATCAAGACAGACATTTCTCTAATAGGGAATTCCTACCCCAAAAAGTTGATAAACAATATTTCCTTGACAACGTGCATGTGAATGACAATCAAGACAGACATTTCTCCAATAGGGAATACCTACCCCAAAAAGGTGATGAACAATATTTCCTTGATAACGTGCATGTGAAATACAATCTTTATCATGATTGTAACTACTTTTATATTTAACTAGCTTAGCCTTCCATGTGCATGCGATTTACAATATTTATCATAATTGTAACTACTTATTTGCATCCCTGACAACGTGTACTAATACTTGTATATTTAACTAGCTTAGCTTTCCATGTGTATGTGAATTACAATCTTTATCATTGTTTTAACTACTTATTTGCCTTGCTGGTTGTCTTGTTTTCATATCATCATTGTAGGTTTATTTATGTTCATCACTTTAGATTTATTTATGTTTTTATGGCCTTTTTTTAATGACATTTTAGTGTGTCGAGAGGTGTTTCAAGTCTAATGTGATATAATGTTTTTCTCCCAAAACATGTAGAGATGCTAGATAGCATATGTATCAATTCACAGATCTTGTAAGTTTCAAGCCTAATGTGATATGGTGTTTTTTCCCAATCACAGATCTTGGTATACAAGATCGCAAAAAAAACAACTCTCAACTCATTAGAGAGTTAACCTATTCTACTCTTCCCAATCTTTATTTTTCTCCTATTCTAATCATTCTAACCTTTATTTTTTTCCACTTTATGCCAACCATTAGGATTGGATGGGGGAGTTACAATAAACAATTGTGTCTCTTTTACATTTGGCTGGATTTCTTTGTCAGAATCCGATTTTTCTGAAATGTGGGTTCGTTTGATGCCACCAGCTGATTTTTCAGCCGAAATCATCACAAGTTGATGTTGTGCGATGGATGGTATTGCAACCAATCCAGATTGATGCTTGACCTCGTCCTTCATCACAGTTTCCTGGGTAATCTGAACATTGTAGTTGGTGGTATTGTCTGTGGGCTCTATTGCTTCTGTTTCTGCTTCCTGTGATTCTGAAAACCTATCGGTTTTTGTGTTTGTTTTTTTTTCCTTCATTTTTTTTAGCTTGTGGACACGCGTTTTGAAGGTGGGTAGTATGAAGACAAATGCGGCTACGAAACACTATTCTCATAGTCAAGGGGTTGAGACCACTTCTGATTGTTGAAATATTGCTGGATGCAATCAGGTAACCTTTTACTAAGGTCCACCTCCACAAATTCTAGTAAAGGTATAGATGGGCATAGAGACTCGTTCGACATCTATTTTTATGAATTTCCTTAGTGAATTCCTCATTCTTGCTAGTACTTTCTGATGCCAAAAATGCAATGTAATCTAACCCACACATGCATTTTGGAGATCACCATGGTATTTGCATCAAAACTTGGAAGTCATGGTGTCATAAATAGGTTCCTTAGTGAATTCCTCATTCTTGCTAGTACTTTCTGATGCCAAAAATGCAATGTAATCTAACCCACACATGCATTTTGGAGATCACCATGGTATTTGCATCAAAACTTGGAAGTCATGGTGTCATAAATAGACTCGTATTTCCCCAAAACCATTGTCTCTTTTTAGTGCATAATCTCTATATTTTGTTGTATCAATTTTGACAATAAAAAACTTCTGGAACATAAATGCGATAAACCATGGTCCCTTGTTTAGTGCATAATCTCTATATTTTGTTGTATCAATTTTGACAATAAAACTTCTGGAACATAAATGGATATCGCAGTTTTCTGTCCACAATGGTCCAGGCATAGTGTGAGCCTGTGCTGGGTCCTCCCCCCCTGCTGGTTCCTCCTCCCCCTTGACTGCATCTTTGAACGATACTGGGTCTTTGGAACTGGTTATAGGGCATCCACCTAGAAGTCTCATGTTAAGAATTATAAGAATTATAATTGAATCTGGTCCAATAGATTAGATTCGTCTCGCAAGATTTTCCCTGCATGAATCAGAGCAATATTGGGTCTTTGGAACTGGTTATAGGGCATCCACCTAGAAGTCTGGTGTTAAGAATTATAATTGAGGGCCATAATCTTGTATTAAGAATTACAATTCAATCTGGTCCAATGCCATAATCTTGTAGATTAGATTCGTCTCGCAAGATTTTCCCTGCATGAATAAGATTTTGTAGCATGCAGATTTTGTAGGCGAGCTGGAATGCATGTCTTGTCTTGAATCCTTTGTCAAAGATCTCTGATCAATTCCCCGTTGCTGGACACACTGTTTTCCCTTCCAATGTTCTGGTAAAGATTTGGATTCGGATGTCTACAGGTAGATCTGGTTTTGGATCATCTAGATCCATCCCCATAGGAGGCTACCGCTCTCTGCATGCAGGTATATTATGCAGCATAGCTTGTTCACATCCGCACCCCCAGTATAGCAAGCGCAATATGGGAGCCGGGGAAAAAAATGAGCCCAATACTAATCTGGTAAGGGAACAGATCTGCCTTCAACTAATAGATCGGTGGACAAATCTAGACTGTAATACGTACATTGCAGCTTTAGATCTAACTAGATGAGTGGCATATCCTCTAGAGCGTGATCAGGCCAGTGATCTAGTGTCGGGATCTGATACTAACAAGCGGTGGGCATGGAGTCGATCAGCTGCTACGAGAGGTGAGTTAGAAGTTTTCTTCTGCTCAGGTTTCTTGATCACGCAGATCCGGCTTAGACATCTCTAGAGCGTGATCAGACCAGTGATCTAGTGTCGGGATCTGATACTAACAAGCGGTGGGCATGGAGTCGATCAGCTGCTACGAGAGGTGAGTTAGAAGTTTTCTTCTGCTCAGGTTTCTCGATCACGCAGATCCGCCCCAGGGATGTCTGAGCTTCTGACAGTTCTACCCAAAAGACAAGAGCTTTTAGGGGTACGATGAAGTCCTTATGCAATTTCTTTATAGGTTGAGCAAGGAACCCTTGCTGCGGCATCTTCGATGAAAGGATGATAAATTGATAGTCTTAGGGAGTGTTTCCGTGCTTTTGTGATGGTGAACATCTTCTGGAGCAAATCTTAACCCATAACCAGATTCAAAGAGGTGAGTGATGGCTTCCTTGTGCTTCGATGTGGGCTTCTGACTGTAGTCGGGCCTGTGAGGGAGGGCCAATCTCACGCACCAAGCACACCAGATCCGAGCCATTGTCAAGGGCAGGAGCGCTTTCGCTGAATGCTGCGGTTGCCAGAACGACTTCAAAGAACAAAACCCTAGTCCTGCGAGCCATCAGAGCCCAATCTCCCGAGAGCAAATACTAAACCAAAGTAACTTGTCCTTTTTGTGGTATAGTGTTGTAATGCTCTTAGTAATATTTTGACTCGATCAATTTATATAAAAAATAAATAAAAATAAAAATAATTATAATAAATATAATATTCAATAAAACATTTTTACTCTTTCAAATTACATAAAATAAAAATAAAATAAAATAAATAATTATAATTATAAATGTAATAATTAAATCAGGGTAGATCCATCTCAAGTTTGGACTAAAGTCTTGAGTTTTGTGTTCACTATGTAGCTTATCAATTTGCGTTAGTATATTTCTCATTGTTTCATTATAGTGGTAGAACCTTGTTGAGCAAAGATTTAATGTTCCAATACAACTCAATTATGCACAGGTATTGATTTTGGCTCCCCTAGGTGTGAACCTAGTTTGGCACCAAATCAGACTATGAAGTGAAGACCTCAGTGGTGTGTTCATCTTCATTTGTGTGCACTTCATCATCAATTTAGGTAATCTCTTGTTGGATTGGAGGGGAGCAGAGTTGGAGGTTACTTTTCGGTATCCAAATATTTTGTGTTGAGAATTTTAAAGGTGACATGACCTTGGGTGAATGAACAAGCATTTTGATTGAAACAAGTTTGCAAAGTAAAGGGTTGTTGCACACAAATATTATATACATAAGGTGGCTTGTTGGATAGATAACACTCCACCTTTGACTTACACTACGGAATGTAGTCTCTCCCTAGGTTTGTAGTTAATCCATTCCTAACAATGTTAAATGTGGTGAAAGTGATATGGATTTTAGAAATGTTGAAGTCATTTTTAAGTTCACTATCACGTCTTGCCGAGGGGGTTGTTGGGGGATCTTTATTTGGTCAAAAACAACCTTTAATGTGGTGAATGGATATATGACAATCTCCTCTATTGTTTCACTTCATTGGCTAATTTGCTCTTTAGATTTCATTTCTCTCGTGCTTGTGCTTGATGAAATGATATTCGAGGGCAGTGTTTTCTCGAGTAGCTTGGTAATTTATTCGGTGAGTACTTTGTGTGATGGCCTTCACTTAGGTGAATGATTTAGAGTTTAAAATGGAATAGTTTGGTTTTCTATTCATTTGTATATTCGAAGGAAAAGTGTATTTTAATGCACTTATATTCTATAAGAAGAAAATTGTATTACATGTTACAAGAAAAGCACCAATGCTTGTACATATCTAACATTTAAATATCGCAAAACACTATATCAGGGCACCAATTATAACATATTTTAAGAGAACACCATTCACTCTCAAAACTAGAAGAAAACTAGGAGAACAAGAGGTTAGGTTGGCTTGTAACAAAGATGTTGAGCATCCTTTAATGTTAGAAACAAAAGATCCCTTTTGTGTGATAACTTCCTTCAAGTTAGAGGCTCTAAGCATTGGTCAGGGTGGGTGCATTGGTCACAATATCATTGAAACTAACCCTAGGATACAAAGCCTTGGGATCTCCCTCCAAAATAGTGGGGAAATATTGAGTTTCAATAGTGGATTATGCTAGTTAACATGAAAATTTACATAGAGAAAAGTAATCACTTACATAAAGGGGGGTAAATATGAAGTCAAATCACCATTCACTCTCAAAACTAGAAGAAAACTAGGAGAACAAGAGATTAGGCTGGCTTGTAACAAAGATGCCGAGCATCCTTTAATGTTAGAAATAAAAGAGCCCTTTTGTGTGATAACTTCCTCCAAGTTAGAGGCTCATGGTTAGGGTGGGTGCATTGGTTAGGGTGGGTGCATTGGTCATAATATCATTGAAACTAACCCTAGGATACAAAGCCTCAGGATCTCCCTCCAAAATAGTGGGGAAATCTTGAGTTTCAATAGTGGATTATGATAGTTAACATGAAAATTCACGTAGAGAAAAGTAATTACTTACATAAAGGGGGGTAAATATGAAGTCAAATCACTTTGACCTTGCTTCCTAGATTCAATTTTGGTCCTTTCATCTTGAATATGTGATCCATCATTAAGTTGAAAAGTAGAGAAACTCCATGCACCAAAACCAAGTTGATGCTATAAATCTCACCATTGTGAACCTATATAATTGATCCTCATGTTTCTAGTCAAGATCATATGACAAAGGGATTTTGGACTCTAAACATACATTTAGCGCTTGTGTTCAAGTGATGCACAATTATATTATTCTTTATATTTCCTTGCTATACCTTTTCTTGACACAAGGAAACTAGAGCCCTTATCTTGGCCTCTTAAAACCAAGTTACATGGGTCACCACCATTTGCTTTAGCAACTAAACAAACTCACTACTTAGTTTCACATTGAACATTTTTAATTCTGATCGCTTGGGAAGAGAACCTGGCCCACTTATATTTTTTGTCTATATTTTCTTGGATTTGACATTTATTTTTATAGGTGGCCATGTATTTTGTAAAACGGCATTGGAAAGGTATGCCCTCATAGTCCAACATATGACCTTGCTTTACCCACTTGAAAGCAAAAATAATATCCCATGACAACCCTCCATTCATGAGCATACAGAGTAAAATCTATGAAACCTTGTCATGAGACAATTTCCTTAGATGAATGTTAAAGGAAATTCCATATTCTCCCCAATAGCTTGCAAAACCCTAGCATTGTAGAAATTATGATGTAGATTTGCAACTGCTCATGAAATTTTAATCAAAATCACAAGACACAAACCTACTCTACTGCTCTCTGGACATTAATTCACAATTTAGAACAAAAATCTCAGACATGCAATAAGAAAACACACACATGCAAATAGTATTTTTCTTGGGTAAAACAATCTGCTAAAACCCCCAATGCTTGCTTGTATTAATCCGATGAATAGAGATGTATTATAATTGCTTTGCTCAACTAAGCACAACCTGCAAGTGCATAACCTCTCTTTGGTCACTGAGAAGCTCTGACCCAAACTTAGTCAAATTTTGCCTCTGCTTGAGCTTCTATTTCCTTATGGTGTTCCTTGAGAAACCAAGCCCCTATTATTTAGGAATTTCTCCAAAATGGATTGCGCAAATCCTTAGGTTGATCATCTGACTACATGCAACACCTATACACTCAAGACTAGTCTACAACTAATGTTACACTTCCTTGTAATCTCCACCAAGCCTGGGGAACTCGAATTCTTTGCATGCACTAGCTATTTTGGGCTATTTGATCAACTAGTTGGATAATCACTGAGTTTCATTGAAGTCTCATTGCACAACTGACCCTCCACTAGTTCCTTCAACAATTATAACTAGTTTAATTGAAGACAACCTTAGATAACTGACCTTGATTGCTACGAATTAACAATCACACATGCTTCATTGAACTCTAACTCCAACTCGAATTTAATGAGTAAATTGGGTGACACAAGCCATGTCACTCAAGTTAATTGCGTCCAAGTTGTGTGCCGATGTAGAAATTCGAATTTTCTCAATTTAATCAAGGGAAAATCAAATTGAGAATTTCTTGCTGCATTTTTCAATACTCCCTCTTAGCAAGAAATGGATTATCAACCACTCCTATTTTGCACCTGTGGAACTCAAACTTCCTTCTTGGCAAGGTCTTTGTGTGAAAATGTCAACATCTTGTTCCTATATTGGAATGCACAGCGTCATCATTATTTGTCTTTGCACACAGTCCCGAAAATGGTGATACCATATATCTATATGCTTGGATCGATCATGAAAAAAGGATTCTCAAAGAGCTTAATGTAACTCTGATTGTCACAGTAGATCACATTTGGATTCATCATTTGACTAAACAATCCAACAAGTATCTTTCCCATCCAGATCGCCTCACACGCTGTTTGACTTGCAACCATGTATTTTGCTTCTACCGAGCTGAGTGCCACAGAGCTTTGCTTCTTGTTGTACCAGGGAACCGATAGGACCCAACATTGAAAATTCCACTTAATGTACTCTTTCGGTCTGATGGACTCCTCGCCAAATCTTCATCTGTGAAGCCACACAACATAACTCCTTCTGTTCGTCTGTACCATAGTCCAAACTGGGTAGTGCCTCCGAGGTACTGTAAAACATGCTTAGCTGCCTTCCAAAATAATTTGGTTGGCATAACCATAGCTTGACTCAACTGGTTGACTGCATACAGAATATCTAGTCGTCTGTTCACAAAATACATCAATGAACCCACTAGCTGTCAATAAATGGTATTTTCCACTTCCTCACCTGAAGTGGAATCCTCCTTCCTCCACTTAGTCACTAGAGGTGTCTCCATGAGTTTGCATCTCTCCATGCAGAATCTCTGCAATATCTCCTTTGCATACTTGGCTTGAGAGAAAAACAGTTTCCCATCGTCTTGCCATATTTCCAATCCGAGGAAGTAGTGCATGAGACCCATGTCAATTTGCTAGTCTTGGGACCACTTTCCAAACACTGTTATTTAAAATGGATTCATATTCCTCCACCATTGCATCAACCCACACATGTTTCTCTATTTCTTCCTCGAAAGAGGATGACTAAGTACCTACAAGCTCAGTGATTAGATCTATGTAGCCAGTGTACCAATCTGGTGACCTTCTTTGTGTGCGCAAATTTGAAGGAGCACCCACATTCTCCCTCGCATCCTGCACAAGTCTCTCAGCTTCCCTGTTTTATTATTATTATTATTATTATTATTCTGCCTTCTTTAGAGGGTTATGCTTGAGTGGTGTTCTCCCCTCTCTATTCTCAATTTGTGGTTGCTCCACAACTTCTTGGGGTTCCTCCTTTGGAGCTAAAAGGTCCTCTTCTGGTGGGATCTGAAGCTCCATCTCAAGAGACCACCACATCACTTTCTCCTCATCAAATTTTACATCTGTTTGCACAACTGTCATTCTGAGGGATGGAAAGTACACACAATAGTTGTGGGGAGTTTCTGTGTAACCCACAAATACCCCTAATTCTGTTGTTGACTCTAGTTTCTTCCTTGATTCTTTGAAGACATGGTGGTAAAAAAAGGCTCAAAAAACTCTTGAAGTGTGACACATCCGAATTTCTCCCCGAGAAAGCATCCTCTTGGGTAATCATGCCCAGAATTCGATGAGGACTCCAGTTCTACAAATAGATTGTTGTGTTGCATGTCGCTTCCCACAAATGCAGTGCTAGTCCATGGTCATGCAACATTGCCCTCGCTGCTCCCATAATGCTACAATTCTTTCTCTCAACCACCCCATTCTATTGTGGGTTTTGGGGTCCTATCAACTCTTGTTGAATGCCTCCTTTCACACATTTTTTTAAATTCATTCGACATGTAATCACTTCCATTATCACTCCTAAGATCTTTCACCTTCTTGCTGGTTTCTTTCTCCACCAGTGCCTTGAATTCTACGAACTTGGAGAATGTCTCATATTTCTTCCACATGAAGAAGATCCAATAATTCTGTGAGAAGTCATCAATAAAAATGACAATATATTTGTGTCTAGCAGTGGAGGATGTCGAGAAAGGTCCACAGACATTAGAGTGGATCCTTTCTAGGAATGCATATGCTCTGTTGTCCGGATCATGGAATGTGCATTTTATGTACTTCCCAAACGTACATCCTTTGCATACATCTTGCTTCTCGAGTGCTCCTTTGGGGAGGCCTGTGGTTATTTGCTGCATAATCTTTAGGGCGCCATGATGCAAATGGCTAAGTATTTTGTGCCAAAGTTCACCGACATCCCGACTCCGCCCTTCTTCGCCTATTTTCTTAATGCAACACAATATTCCACATCTAGCTTATACATGTTCTTCACATGAACCGCGATTTGCTTCACTTGTCCTCTGGCTATGTGTCCCCGGAATTCCTTTCCTTTGCTGAAGATTACATCATAACCAGTCTTCCAAAACTGTAACAAAGATCACATTTTTCCTTAGCCTTGGGACGAACATGACATCCTTGAGCTTGAGAGGGGAGCGCAATTGTCTTTAAAAGGTGACTGTACCAACCCCGATCGTGCTATACCTTCCATTGTCCCCCATCTCAGTGTGCATCTGCAAATATTTTTCTTTTGTGAAAATTTTTGAGCACAAAAATCCTATTGCTAAATATTGATTTACTTCTCTTACTTGTTTTATTATTCACAAGTTATTTAACTGAAAATATTCAGAAAAACATTGAAGTAAACACAACTAGCAGCCTACAGAAATACATATCATTCACTGAACATCACGCACATATGACAAATGACACAAATTTTTCGGACAAATGTCCCCAGAAAAACCTAATGCGGGGAAACTGGTGCAACAAATCTGAGGGTTTATTATTATTAAGCAACAATATTCTGAGTACATCTAGGGTGCCATAAATTGGCTCACCCAATAGAGAACCTCGGCTACAAAGAAGAAATGTGAGTTATACCTCACTCCCGCAAGTCCCCGCTGATTCAGATGAGCCACTGGTGAAACCCAGCTACCTCTGCGCAGTCTCCATGCTGTCATTGCTTAACGCTGTGTGGCCTTGACTGAGGGACTGCGTCACCCTTGCTCTGCGCTGATCAACTTCTCTCGGAGTCTGGTTTCAGTGCTACCGGCTTAGAAACCCCAGTTTCCAGCTGAATTTCAGACTTTCCTTGGAGGCTCTGCACTGCCCTTCCGTGGGCCTGCGTCACCCTCTCTAGGGACTGCGTCACACCCTCTGATCGCTGCGCTGCCTCCATTGCGTCTCTACTGCCTTGCTCTGCATTGTACTCTTGGTCCTCCGACCAATCACTACATCCACCCGTCACTGCTTATCTGAATCACTCAGATTTGATCTTCGTCTGAGAACTGCTCCATCAGAGGAATTCGATCTCTTAGAGTCTGTGTATTCTCCAACTGACCCCAAGCCTTCCTTTAATACTTTTTTCATTGAAAAATCAATGGCCGTGATCTAATCACTAATCAATGACTAGGATTAGAGAAACCTTGATCCACGTCACTTAGAACATTCTCACCACGTGTAAATCAATTCACTTTAATTTTTTAATTTCTCTAAGTTAGACTTAGGGTCCCATTAAAAATTTAATTATTTGAATAACTTTTATACTAGGTGGAATTTATCTAAACTATTTCTGGGTCTTGGAGATCTCATGTGTTCTAGCCCCTCCACAAGGTTTCAGAGCTAGAGCACATCTGATGCTACCCAAAATCTCAGCTCTCCCTCTTAGCGAAGAATGTGCTCTAGCAACACTTCATTCTAGAAGCGTTACTCTGATCTCTGGCATCGGTCCCCTATGCTCCTGATGCTTGGCCTGCTGCCTTCCATACACTGCGTTGTTGCTTTTTGCACTGCTGCCCATGTCACTGCCACATCTGTGCTACAACTCCCTCTCAAATTGCTGCATCATGCTGCCTATAGCACTGCCACTGCTAACTGTTGTATTGCAACTCAGTTGTTGAGAAGTAAACAATTGAAGGACATCACCCAACAACTGACAAACAATTCAGTCTGGCTGCATCTCATCACTGAAGCACCCTCTACTACTGCTCCACGCTGTCTCTCTAGAGCCTCTGCGCTGTGGTTGCTCTGCACTGCCCCTCTGCGCTGCTGCTTCCACGCTGCTGCTGCCACTGCACTGTGCTGCTCCAATCTTCAATGTTCTAGCACTGCCCTATGCCTCTCCATGATTCTCTGCATCCACTGCTCCAGTCATCCTGCTACTTTCTGAAGGCTCCCGTAGCTCATCTGTGATCCAAGAGTTTGGGCACCTCAAGGATCCCGCCACCACCATATGTAGTTTCTCTACAGATTGATATTGCCCCACCTCTTCTCTCGAGGCACATGAACACTCATGGCTACATCATCCTCAATACCACTATCTCATTTTGCTACTGCTGCCTTGGAATCTGAAGCTTCCTTGTCCTTCCTCTTAGGACAAGTGTTGGCGAAGTGTCCAACTTCGCCACATCTGAAGCACCGAACCTTGGATAGGTCCTTCTTATTCTTCCCTTATTGTCGCTGTCCCTTTGATGCCGCATCTTCCTCCTCCACCTTTTTCACCTTGACACCTCCACCGTTAAATTCCCTCTTGGTCACCCTCCGGATCTCCTCCTATCGAAGGATCACCCACATGTCACCCCAATTTGGGAGTTGTGCTCTGCCCAAGATTCTTTGGACAAAGGTCTCCCACTCATCGATGACTCCATTCAGGGAAGTCCTTTCCATGAACCCATCATACGAAGTTTCCCTCATGGCAATCAACTGATCCTGGATAGTCTGCAATATGAAGAGGAAGGGATCGATCTCTTCTCCTTATGCATCTGGAACATCCTCATTTGGTTCTCTAGAAGCATCTTTCGTTGGACAAAGCTGCCTTGACACAACGTGGTCAAAGTTGCCCACATCTCATGTCCTGTCCTCTTCTCGACAATGTGCGGGACCACGTGATTCTTCACTCCATCCATGATCAAGTGCTTTTCCCGTACCTGATTTTCGTTGAACTTCTTCAGAGCATCCGCATCGGTTGGCACAACTAGGAAATTTTCCGCGCGGTCTTTGATACCATACTCCTCTAATATTGTCAAGTTCCGGCCTTCTAGATCGCAAATTTGGACACACCGTCCAACCTATCCAGTTTCTCAATCCGTACGGGGCCATCTCTGTTCAAACAGTCGAAACATGTACTCTTCTCCCTTCTACTGCTGTTGCACTCAATAGAAGACTGGATCTAGGTTTCTTGGCATTGGAAACCCTCTAGAGGTACTTCTCCCTATGACCATTGATTTCCCTCCCGGATATCCTCCGCCAATTCTACTGAATCATCCCTCTACGATCACCCTCTTGATCGAATCTCAAACTTCTTGGCAAAATTCCGTTGAGGAACGGTTTCTCCTCACTTTGTCACCTTTGCTAGGCACTATTCTGCACCGACAGAACTGATGCCTCACCAACAACTTTTGAAGATCAGATGCTGCACTTCCAGCCCCAGAGAACTGCACAACGTCTCTCCAAATCACACTGCGTCATCCTTTAGGATCCGTGTCAACCCAGTGTGAGCCTGACAGGCTCTGCGTCACCCACTAGGGCCTGCGTCAGCGCTCCGTCCCTTCTGCTCGATCTGCGGCCCTCCTGGTGCTGCGCTACATTCTCCCGGATCTGTGCTGCTTTAGCTGCCCTACCTGTAGCAAAAATCTTTAGCCCCTTTGTTGATGGTTCAAATTTATCTGCAATGCTATGATACCATATGATAATTTCTGAGCACAGAAATCCTATTGCTAAATATTGATTTACTTCTCTTACTTCTTTTATTATGCACAAGTTATTTAACTGCAAATATTCAGAAAAACATCAAAATAAACACAACTAGAAGCCTACACAAATACAAATAATTTACTCAACATCACACACATATGGAAAATGACACAGATTTTTTGGACAAATGTCCTTGGAAAAACCCAATGTGGGAAAACCGGTGTAGATCTACAGATTTATTGTTATTAATCAACGGTATTCTGAGTACATATAGGGTGCCATAAATCGGATCACCCAACGGAGAAAATCTCAGCTACAAAGAAAAAATCTGAGTTATACCTCACTCCTGCAAGTCCCAGTTGATGAGCCATTGGTGAAACCCCAGATAGCTTTTCGCAGTCTCTATGCTGTCACTGTGTGAGGCCGCGTGGCCCTGATTGAGGGCCTATGCCATCCTTGCTCTGCGCTAATAAGCTTCTCCTAGAGTTTGGTTTCAGCCCTGTCGGCTCAGAAACCCCAGTGTCCAGCTGAATTTCAGACTTTCCTTGGAGGTTCTATGCTGCCCCTGTGTGAGCCCTACGTGGGCCTGGGTCACCCTATTTGGGGATTGCGTCACACCCTCTGATGGCTGCGATGCATCCACTACGTCTCTTCTGCCCTTGCTCTACGCTGTACTCTTGGTCTTTTAACCAATCACTGCATCTGCCCCTCACTGCTTCTCTCAATCACTCGGATCTCATCTTCGTCCTAGCATTGCTCTGTCAAAAGAATTCGATCTCTTAGACTCTGTGTGTGTATTCTCCAACTGACCCCAAGCCTTCCTTACAATTTTTTCTCGTTGACAATTCAACAACCGTGATTTAATCACTAATCAATGACTAATATTAGGGAAAGATTGATCCATGTCACTTAGAACATTCTCACCACATGTGTAAATTAATTCCCTTTAATTTTTTAATTTCGCTAAGTTAGACTTAGGATCCCCATCAAAAAAATTAATTATTTGAATAAATTTTACACCAGGTGGAACTTCTCCAAACGATTTTTGGGTCTTGGAGATCTCATGCGTTCTATCCCCTCCACAAGGTTTCAAAGCTAGAGCACATCTGATGCTACCCAAAATATCAACATCTTTGAAGTCACTGAAAAAGTCTCTACACCCTGTCACATGGAATGATGCACCTGAGTCCAAGTACTACATGTTCCCCATCACTGTGCTGGCCATGCATGCGATAAGGGTAAAGTCAAGTTTGAACTGTGAAGCCAAGGCTTCACCTGCTCTTCCTCCTGAGGTCTTCTTTATTTCCTTTTTGTGTGGACACTTCGTGACATAGTGCCGAAATTCATGACTATGAAAGAATTTAATTTTTGACAAATCTTTCTTCTTCCCCCCTTAAATGGATTCTGGTTTGGATTGAGATTTCTTCGCTTTTCCCTTCTTTTCCTTTCCATCCAATGCAAATTTTTCCTCATCTTTGCCCTTGGATGAAGTCCTGTCTCTGGTATTCTGCCTTATTTCCTCTTGTACAAATCTAACCATAAGCACTCTCAATTTGGTAGTTTCTCCTTCTTGGCCACCGAATCTTAATAGCCATGAGTAACACCCTTCTCCCACATCTACCTAAGTAATCGACCGACTGAAGTAAACATGTGACGAAGAGTTACTATAATATGATTCAACTCCCTATGTAACAGTTAAGGAAGTGGAACCAACTGAAAACAAACAACCTGACCTTCTACACATGCAACATAACCCATAAGAGCCATCCAACCCATCCAAGTGACCAATCCTTGAGACAAATTGACATTTTCCAGCATTAAAGCCTCAGTCGCTCCATTGACATGGGAATGCATGCGAATGGGACCCTCCAATCGCTCCCACAGCAAGGAAAGCATGTGACTGGGGACTTTTCCAGGTAGATCTGTGCCAGCAACTCCGGATTCAGTGCCACTTTTTCTGGCCAGGACTTAAGCCAATGCCCATAACTCCATGAAACTTTCAAAAATGAAAAATAACATCGGAACAATGATACAAATGCAAACACTTGAAAAATGAATTAACTGGACCCATACTAACCATGACAGGCATTTCGTCAAACAAGTCAGAAATATGCATTCTACATGTTTAAACAACGAATATTAGCATAGGGGGCTCACACTTAATATGAGAATCACTAATAAGCATTTATAACTCATCAAAATGATTACCATACCATATATTAAGCCATGTATTCATTGTACATTCAGTGGTTAACCAAAACATGATGAGAGGCATACATTATCATTGCCATAAAACTTAGTTATAACCAACATAAAACCAACAAAAATATCAATGATATAACAACAATATAAAACACATATAAACAAGTATATTTCCCATAAAATACCAAGTAGAAGAAACTATTAATAAAAAGTGCAAAGGCCAACCAGGTTTGGGATTTCCACATTCCACCCGACTATAGATTGGCTGAACCAAATATCTGTTCAGCCAATCACCCTCCTGCCATATTCCAAGCATGAATGTGAGATCTCATAGAACAAACCCATCAAAACCAAACCAGGGATTCCAGAGGCCAAACCACCTCAACCCTCAACTAGTGATTCCGCCTCATGATCGGACATCACTAACCATCACCAAATTGGCATTAGGGGAATTTTGAGGTCTAAAATGGACCTCCTAAGGAAAATGTATAATCAAAATTCACATTATAAGAACCAATCACATTTTAGGGGATGACATCATCCCTAATGGTTGGGGTGGCATTGATTGAGTTAAAGGTATTTACTTGTCACATTCTCAATGGTGAATAAAAACTCATGGTTAACCATGGTAGTGCTCTAAGTACTTGTAAAGTCAAAGTAAAGTACTCATAATAAATATCATTTCACACTTTTTGAATAAAAATATATTATTGTCATTTCATATTTCTTGAAAGAAACAATGCATATCCCTATATATTTATTATATTATATTATATTATTTTTATATAGTATATTAATTACATGTTATTATACAATTTAAATAATATAAATTTTAATTAATAGCATATAATAATTAAGAATTTATATATTTATATTTATATTTTATTTTAAGTTATTTAAGTACAAAGGACAAATGCATTAGTTGTTTAATGATAATGATTTTTTCTTGAAAAGCTCATTCTTATTTATAGTCACATCAATACAATTTTTTTATTAGTTTTATTTTGGTACAACTTTTGAATTGAATTTAACTATGGTTATATGGATTGTGGTGCAAAAAATGAATTTCAAATTCATAAATATTATTTTATTATTTCCTTAGGAGACCCATTTTAGACCTCAAAATTCCCCTAATGTCTTTACCCAAGCTGTCCATAGTTCCAAAGTGTTTGTTCCAACCATGGCTCCAAGACTAGTAACTCAACCCACAACTTCTGCCATGCTCCAGAGTATTTGTACAACCAATGTTTTAGGACTAGTAACTCAACCTACCAAGGGATCCAAAGTATTTGTCCAACCAAGGCTCCAGGACTAGTAACTCAACTCAAACTGTTACGGGGCTCCATAGAATTTATCCAACCAAGGCTCCAGGAACTAATAACTCAACCCACATCCAAAGGAACATGAGATCTAACCAGAAAACAAAGGGAAAGACTCCTACAACACCATGGCTATCCAGGAAACGGAAAGGCTAGGAAAAAGCACTGTCAATATAGGCAATCCTCCATGCCAATGGTAGATCATGACCAAGAAGCCACATGCATATTCCATGCATGCCAAAACTAGCAAGGAAATAATACATGCAACTTGATACCTGCAAGCAAAACCTGTTGTAGTTGTTGATCCTGATGTCCTTTTGCACTTTCCTACTTTTCCTTTGTTTTTTCGCTCCAAATGTTAAGTATGCCACACTCCTCCAAGAGTTCTTAAATTTTCCATTATTTTCTTTCATTTTTCTCCTCACATGCAACCTATGACATTTCACCTTCATTTTTTCCTATTTTACATTATTTTCATAAATGAATGTCAATAAATGCCACTTTTCCTTTCTAAATCCTTTGCCAATTTCCATAGCCATTATAAACCAAATGAACACCCACACTATGATGTTTTTCCCAACATTCAGCTTGGAATACGTGTCCCGTGACCATGGTTATTTTTTTGCCTTTATTAATTTTATTACATGAAGTTTTAACCCGAGGCTGTTACAGACCCCTCCCCCCTTAGGGGAACACCATCCTCGGTGTTCAATGACACCTATAACCAAAAATACTGCTAATAGCAAGAAATACTTCCCATGGAGCTTCATAACTTAATTCGTTGCAGTATTTACAATGATCAACCTGTTGAGAAGCAAACCAACATGACAACATAACACATGACAACACAACTCATGGCAATATTTACATCCATATACATATGTACATATACCAAAACATCATACCAAGCATATACCATAGGCATATATCAAGGACATTCGCTCAACCAACGAATAGAGAAGGATACATAGCCCGCTTCTGATCCTCCATCTCCCATGTAACTTCATCGGGCCCAAAGTGATTCCACTGTACTTTAACTTGCTTGATTGCTTCCATAAGCATCTTTCTATGCTAAATACACTACGATTCAGACTAGAATTATCCTTCTGGCTTCCCCTGCAATACATACTAGTCAATCACATGATCAACATCTTTAACATACTTTTTAAGCAATGACATGTAAACATCATGGATTTTGACTGTCAGAGGAAGTTGAAGTCAATTGGGCTACTGACCCAATCATTTCAAGAATATTTAAAGGTACACAAAGCCGAGGAGCCATCTTGGCACATGATCCAATCCTCAAGGAGCTCTTTTTGGGTTTGATGCGCAAGTACACCTGTACCCCAACCTGAAACTCCTTAAACAACCTTTTTTAATCTACATAAATTTTCTACTTGTGCTGTGATGATTTTAGATTCTTCTTTATTACTTGCATTTCCTGTTTCATCTTTGCCAACATATCCGGTCTTGTTAATACCCTATTAACTAGATCACTCCAACTAATAGGAGTATTACAAATCTGCTCATGCAATGCCTCAAACAGACTCATCCTTAGTGACTCTTGATACCATTGTTGCAAGCAAACTCTACTAGTGGAAGATACTCTTCCCACTTTCACTGTTGACGCATCACATACATCCTGAACATGTCCTCCAATATCCTATTGATCCTCTCTATCTGTCCATCTGTCTGTGGGTAACAAGTTGTGTTAAAGGCCAACTCTGTGCAAAACTTGCAAATAACTCTTTCCAAAATCTCAAAGTAAACTTAACATCCATGTTTGACACAATATTCTTTGGAACAACATGCAACATCACCATATCCCTGATGAATACCTGTGCTAAATCATTAGTCGAATAATTAGATTTCACTAGAAGGAAGTGCACTACCTTTGTCAATCTGTCCACCATAACCATGATGTAATCGTGTTGTCTAGATGTCCTTGACAAACCTGTGATGAAATCCATGGAAATTACTATTGCTTTATGGTAGCATCGGATGTGCTCTATCATTGTAACTTTTTATATAGGCTAAGAAACATGGATTCCATAATACTCAGAAATGGTTTTTGAAAATTCCACTTAGAAATGGTATAATTAAATAAATTAATCATTTTTTAATGTTTTCCTAAGTCTAAACTTAGGGAAACTGATTAATTAAAGGGTATTAATTAAACTAAGTGTGAATCTTCTAGATAAAGTGATGGATCAACCCCAAATTAATCTTAGCCCTTGATTATGTTTTAATCTTGGCTGTTGCAGGGTCAATGGAAGAATATAAGGAGGGTGAGGGGCCCATGGAAAACATTTCGAGAACATTGAGCATTTGGATTTTTTGAGCTTGAGAGAGAGACTCAGATTTTTGATCAAGATCGAATCACTAGGGCATGGTTTGCTAAGTGATTTGATTCAGTGATCAGTTTCAGAGAGGGGCAGATGTAGTAACTGGTTAGGGGGACCAGGAGTACATTTCAGAGAGAGGAAACAGTAAGGCAGAGAGAGACAACACAGTCACCTGGAGGGGTGATGCAGTTCCTGAAGGAATTCACGCAGAAGTGTGTTGAATCCTTAGTTAAACTGAGAGAAGGGGGGGCGGGGGTGAATCAATTTAATGCATTCAAGGTATTTAAAACTTTCCTTTACACTTATTTACACCTTCATTTCATAATCAACTTAATGTATAATGGAACAACAATCTTAATGAGTGAGAAATAGGTATTAAGAAGATTAAATACAGAATATCAACACATAACAATCATTCACATATACTACATATATAAGTGGAAACCCATAAGGGAGAAAACCACATATTATTATTGTTGTGATGCAAAGGAAAGCTCCAACTCCCTCTCACCACTGATTTTTTGTAGGCTCCAACCTACAAGAGGCTACTACCTCAATTCTTCAAGCTACAACTTGCAAGGAAGATCCAACTCCCATCTATTTTCTGCAGGCTACAACCCACAGGAGGCTCCTACCTCAGCCAGCTACAACTAGACATCTATCAAGCTACAACGTGATATGGAAGCACCAACTTCCTCACACTACAATGAAAACATACGCTGATTTACCTGGATATCAACTCTGTTCTACTCTTCCTTCACTACTGTCCTCCAGCTTTCATATCTGCCTTATATCATCTCTGGATCTACACAACTTCTCTATCTGCTATGTCTTCTTTTTATTCTTCCACTCTCTAACTTCTTTATGCATACAACAGTGACTTCATTTATAGAGATCACTTCATAGCTGTTTGCATTCCATATTGGAATATGAAATGAACAAGTATGACTCTTTATCTTCCACCTTCTCATTTTCTTGCTCATCACATTTAGGATAATATAACAATATGTACTCATTTCAGTATTACAGTGGAGTTTCGCTTTGCCTACAAAAACTTGCCTTTACATCATAAACAATATAAAATCAATAATACATTTACAATTACAATCAATTATTTTCTCAGCCCTTTCAGCTTCTTAGCTTTGTTGTGTGTTTTTCCTCTTCTTCCTGCTGTCCTTGTGTCTTTTCTGTTTCTGCCTTTATATTCCAACTTTGCTGTATAACTTCCCTTTTCTTTTATTACTTGTGACTTTTCTTCTGTGTTCAGCGTTTTCATCTGCTTTACTGCCACAAGACTGTTCTGCCCGAGCTCCTGGTCCTTTGATTTGTGTTCAGATCATTCTTTTGTGACCTGTGGGATATGGCCTACATATAACTCCCTTTATACACGTGGAGGATTACAAATTCATGTTTTATAAACATACATACGTTTTCTGATCAAACATCGTATACTTTATAACATGGCACATATAATATTCACACACAATATATGAGTCCAAAATAATGCATAAACCCCAAATCAACGCAAATATGTTGGATTTTCTTGCCGGAGGGTCCCACTATATCTTGAACCAATCACATCTCATCGCAACTACTTACCCGCAGGTTTCCCGCTTTACCGTTAGCGATAACCATAAAACCATGCGATCTGCGATAAGCGCTCGTGAGCAGTGCTGCCACGTGCACTCCCTTCATTGCACTGCGGTGCTTGTTCCTTACCGCATCACAACCAAAACAACATACATTGCGATGTCTTGAAGTTACATCTTATTTCTTGTGGGATGCGATGTTGTGCATAGTCGACACGTCCCTCCATTTCGCATCGCAAAATGTTAAACTTAACTTGCAGTCGTCTTACTGATATACTTTAAGCGCTGCGATGTGTGGTATGCGGGTGAGGTCCACGTCATCATTGCCACATCACCCTTCCATGTCACTGCAATGTCACCTTGCCACATCATCATAAATTCCTGCAATCTGTGGGGTCGGGGCCATGTCATCTTGCCACATCACCTTTATGTCATCGACACGTCATCCTTACGTCATCGCCAACACTTCGTTGTTCGCAACTCATACCCTTTTAACTTAGTGGTTATCTCTATTTTGTGCGATTTGTGATATTATGCTGTGCCACCACGTGTCCCTTCTCTGGTTCGTGATGCAGGAGCATTAGCTCATAAAATTATTTGTATTTTAATAGACATAGGGTCTTGTGTTTTCAAAAAAGATTGGTTTTTTATGTATTAAATTGATTTAATTTTAAATATCTTGAGTGAATAAGCGAGACATTTAGAATAGGAATTTATTAATAATTGTGAGCCATTTTGTAAATGTTCCCGAAAGTTGGAGAACATGAGAGAATCAGGAGATTGAGAGATTTGGAAATTAATTGCAGATTTTAAATTAGGAATTAGTTCATGATTTATGGGGTTGAAGAGGATTCTTAGAGGTTAGTTGAAATTATTAAGGATCTGAACTAGAATTGGTTCATAGAACCTTTTGTATAAAAAAATTAAAAACCTACAGGCAGAGGTAGGTGGAAAATGCCACTTGATTAGAAAATCAAGTCTAAAGAAGAGAAGACAGAACATGAGATGTTATGAGATTATGAAAATATAATTTATGAATGAAAGGAGGGTTTTCATTATGTTCATAATTGTTTTCTGTGTTTTACCATAATTGAATAAGACAGATCTCGGTTTAATTGAAGTTCTGTATATGATTTTTAAATTGAATGTAGAAGCTTTTGTGAGGGACAAAAGTTTTATATTCCGGCTTAACTCGTGTCATAAAAAAAAATCTGCAGTGGAGGTTTGATATGATTATTTCCATAGTAAGGGTTGAATGGAAATTCGAATCATCATTGATCACAAATTGGATCAATGATTGATTCATAAAAAAGAGTTAATTAAGTGTGAACTCAAACAATGGAGAGGTTGCGTATACGTCCAAGAAGAAGCTATAGTCGAAATTTCTCAGGCAATGAATTGAAGATTGTGAATCCCGCAGTAATAGCAAGCACAAATTTCGACTCAAGGAATTGTGTACATGCTTGAGAAGAAGTCACAGGTATAAATCAAATTTCCGAGCACTGAAAGTGGACTCAGCGTGGAGTGGCAATCAAATTGTGCAAATTTGAATATGAGTGCCGAGAGCTGAAATTGATTCCAGCGTGAAATGCATAGCAGAATAAAGAAATAATCTGACAAAGTGTTAAGAGTTTCACTTCAGATTTGTGAGTTTTAATTCGGTATTTAACGCAGTTGGAATTTTGAGTTGCCTCCGGAATTGTGCGTAGATTGAATGCGGAATCATGAGCCAATGGCCAACGACGTAGTGAAGACAATTTTACAAAACAAGCAAGGGGTTTTCGCGTGGAATGAAAATGGTAAGCGGTAATTGTTTTAAGAGTGCGATTGTGTTTAGGAGGTGACACGTCGCAACTCAAAACTGCCCATTTCGCACAAATTGAAAACGTTAAATAACATGCTAGTTGAAATGCAATATTGCCTGATAGAGGTGGGATTGGGCGTTAAGATCGACGACAGAAATTCAAAGTGCAAGTTGGCATCGAAATATGAGTAAAACATGGTCAAAGGGCGGAATGGTAAGTTCATAAAGTTTTATGTGTAATTTCTATTATAAAAGTAATATAATAGAAATAAAGCAGAGTAAAAGGGATTAAACCAAAGTCCAAAACAAAGAGCATTATCGATATGCGTGGGTAATAAAAATTAACCAAAGGAATTGTAAGAAGATTATAAGGTTTATCTCAAACATTTATAAAGGTTTAGACTTTGGATAGAGAAAAGAAATGTTTCCACTTAGATTTTATTGGAAGAGCATTAAACCTTGACATAGTGGGTATTTTTTATGGTTTGTAAACTTGAATTGTAAAAAGAGGAATAACTTCCACATGTGATATCGAGACTGTTGAGTTTATCTCGGTTTATATTCATGAGAATTTTGCATGTATTATGTGTTTTGTGGGTTTACGCAGCATCTTGACTGCGTCAAGTGGTATCAGATCTAAAAAAAGCTCTTTTGAAGGTTCAAGATTTTTTTTCTTTATTAAATTAGAATTGTAAAGAATGCATTGAGTGATGGATAAAGCAAGAGGAGATCATATTTTGAATCTGATAAGCTGCATATACACAGAAGTTGAAATATAACATACATTTGCAGAAATAAATGGGAATAGTCCAATCAAAGTACAAGTGAATGGCATAACAAGGTCATGCAAAGATCTTGAAGTGAGATAGTGTGTTTTAATTAATCTAGTTTGAAGATTGTGGTTGCAGAATTCAGGTTGCAGACAAGATGAAATATCTCAACAAAGGAAGATCACAGCCTTAAGAGCAGTGATGAAGGAAACTGTTAAGAGTTTCTGAGTGAAATCAAAGTATGGAGCAGAACCTTGAAGAATTCCAACAGAGTTTGGATAAAAAGAACAGCTGTGTTCTTAAAAGTTGCTAATGAGTTGAAGTCTAGGAGCAGAGAAATGCTCAAAAGGAGGTTCCAGAGATAGAGAAACATACTTGCCAAAAGCCCAAGTCCAAAGGAAAACTTGTTGAGGTAAGTGGCAGCAGGAAGGACTTGTTGTTGCAGAGGCTTAGAATAGCTCATAGTGAGGGAGTAAGTGATGAACTCATACAGATGGAAAGAATAAGATGACTATTGATAGTCATAGCAGGGGTTCTGAGCAAAAACACAGCATATTAAAAGGAATGGAGAGTTGGCACAAAATTGCAATAGTATGACTGTAGGAAGAACTTTTGAAAGTTCTTAGAAATTGTAGCAGGACCTTAAAGTGAGTGCAACAACTAGAGAAGAGAGCAAGATTTCTCAGTACAAGTTTTGAGAAGGAGAGAACTTGAAGACCAGGCAGAGGAGAAGCTTGGTACGAAGATCAAATCAGTAGGAATTTGATTGGTTGTAGGTGCATAAACTCACACAAAAGAAAATATGACTATGGAAAGTCATGTGCAAGGTTCAGAAGAAAGCTACAAGATGAAGAAGGGTGTTAAAGAAATCTGCAAGAAACAAATGAGTCAAGAAGAGTGTGACAAAGAGATTGCTGAAATAAGAGAACAATTTAATAAATTAAAGATGCTGATAGAAGAAAACCAAAGACAAGGTTGGGTCTTGAGGAGAAAGATAGTAAAGTGGTCTAAATTACAGAGGAAACTACAACAGAAACAAGTGAAGCAGTTGATAGAAAAACTCAGAGAAACAGAGTTAGAAATGTAAGTTTCCATTTGTAGACCAGAACATGGTGAAATTAAGGGTGAAGATGAATATTTGAGATCTGTGAAAGATCTTATGAATTATTGTGAAAATTCAAGACAACAAAAAGTTTACCTTGCTGAAAAAGAAATTATTGATGATTTCTTGAAGTGTTGGGCAAGTTCAGATCAACAGGAGGATGTAAAGCCTTGTATTTTTGTAACTAATAATTTTGATGTGAATACAGGTTTTATAGAAGATGAACAATCTTTTGAAGCTGTCAAAAGCATGGAAGAATATCTTTCAGAAGATAAATACTCTGAAGCAGAAAGTAATGATGAAGAATGT
Source organism: Pinus albicaulis (assembly GCA_034641835.2). Taxonomy (NCBI): domain Eukaryota; kingdom Viridiplantae; phylum Streptophyta; class Pinopsida; order Pinales; family Pinaceae; genus Pinus; species Pinus albicaulis. The sequence goes on from CM076573.1 coordinate 149,040,744, forward strand.
CTCTTGAATGAGAAAAGCAATGACTTTTTGCGGCAGAGAGAATTTAATAATGCATTGTTATTTGAAGCTGTTCCAGCACAGGGACAATTTCTTGTGAAAGATGGAGATGAGATTCAGACTGAAGAGTTGATATGTGAAGAAAATGTTGAGAGTGTTGAACCATGTAATTTTCAAACTGACTAAATGTGTGTAAAAATGCAGAGATTGTAAGTGATGATGAAGTACTTAAGAAATGTCAAAGAGAAATTGCATTGCTGGAATATTTGCTGGAGAACTCAGAGTATGACAGTAATATTGCAGAAGACAGAGTTCACTATAGTGGACAAGAACAGAGAGACATCATTGAAACAAATGATGTGGAAAAAAGACTAGCTGACAGTCTCGAGAATTCTTTGGGAAGGTTGAATCAACATACTAATGTGCTGACAGAGGAGGAAATTTTAGAGAAACAAACTGAAATGTTGCCAAAGGAAAAAGAGGTACTGAGGCCTTATGTTTTTGATTTTAATAATTATTTTGTGAGTGCAGATTTTGTTGCAGATGTTGGAGAAAATTTGGCACAAATGAGCAACCAAGTAAAGAAAGAGGAAGAAATTTCTGTGGAAGTATTTAATCCATGGAATAAAGAGATTAGATTGCTGGAAATAATGCTGAAGAATCAGGATCCAATACAGGAAGAGAAATCTCAATTTAAATATTGGCAAAAAAATGAGCTTGAAGAAATGAAAAATGTAAAGATGCAAGAGTCAGAGGATAGCAGCAACAAACTAAAGCAAAGCGAAGGAGATAGCAGTGAATGGCAGACTATGTATCAGTCTAAGGAATTGCTGAAGAAATAAGACAAAGAAATTGTCAGAAATGACAATCAGGAAGAAGTCACCAGTTGCAATAAACAAGAGGGTAAGGATGACGGGGCGATAGTAAGAATAAAAGTTCAACAATCAAGATGTGAAAGTAATCAACAGACAAAATATATATTAAACAAAGAAATTGAATTGATAAGAAGGATAATGATGAAAGTGTCTCAGAAGAAGACAACAATAGGAAAGCAAAGAAGCAACAACAGCAAGATGAAGACAATAGTAGACTGTAAAAGCATAACTAATGGAGAAAAGCAACAAACAACAGCAGAAATATATGACCAATTACAAAACAAGGTGTGGGATCCAGGAAGACAAAGATTAAAAGCACATGATCAGGAGATCATGGCTATTTTTAACCTTGCAAGTCTAATGCAGGAGCATTAGCTTAGAAAATTCTTTGTATTTTAATAGACATAGGGGTCTTGTGTTTTCAAAAAAGATTGGTTTTCTATGTATTAAATTGATGTAATTTTAAATATCTTGAGTGAATTAAGTAAGACATTTAGAATAGGAATTTATTAATAATTTTGAGCCATTTTGTAAATGTTTCCGAAAGTTGGAGACCATGAGAGAATTAGGAGATTGAGAGATTTGAAAATTAATTGCATATTTTAAATTAGGAATTAGTTCATGATTTATGGGATTGAAGAGGATTCTTAGGGGTTAGTTGAAATTATTAAGGATCTGAACCAGAATTGGTTCATAGAACCTTTTGTATAAAAAAATTAAAAACCTACAGGCAGAGGTAGTGGAAAAGACCACTTAATTAGAAAATCAAGCTTAAAGGAGAGAAGACAGAACACAAGATGTTCTGAGATTATGAAAATATTATTTATGAATAAAAGGAGGGTTTTCATTGTGTTCAGAATTGTTTTCTATGTTTTACCATAATTGAATAAGACCGATCTCGGTTTAATTGAAGTTATGTATATGATTTTTAAATTGAATGTAGAAGATTTTGTGAGGGACAAAAGTTTTAAATTCTGGCTTAATCTGTGTCATAAAAAAAAATCTGCAGTGGAGGTTTGATATGATGATTTCCATAGTAAGGGTTGAATGGAAATTCGAATCATCATTGATCACAAATTGGATCAATGATTGATTCATAAAAAAGAGTTAATTAAGTGTGAACTCAAACAATGGAGAGGTTGCGTATACGTCCAAGAAGAAGCTACAGTCAAAATTACTCAGGCAACGAATTGAAGATTGTGAATCATGCAGTAATAGAAAGCACATATTTCGACTCAAGGAATTGTATACACGCTTGAGAAGAAGTCACAGGTATAAATAAAATTAACGAGAGTTGAAAGTGGAGTCAACGTGGAGTGGAAATCAAATTGTGTAGATTTGAATATGAGTGTTGAGAGTTGAAATTGATTTCAACGTGAAATGCATAGCAAAATAAAGAAATAATCTGACAAAGTGTTAAGAGTTTCACTTCATATTTGTGAGTTTTAATCTGGTATTTAACGCAGTTGGAATTTTGAGTTGCCTCCAGAATTGTGTGTAGATTGAATGCGTAATCACGAGCCAATGGCCAACAGAACAGTGAAGACGATTTTACAAAATAAGTGAGGGGTTTTCGCATGGAATGAAAATGGTAAGCGGTAATTGTTTTAAGAGTGCGATTGTGTTTATGATGTGACACGTTGCAACTCAAAACTACCCATTTCGCACAAATTGAAAACGTTAAATAACATGCTAGTTGAAATGCGATATTGCCTGATAGAGGTTGGATTAGGCGTTAAGATTGACAACAAAAATTCGAAATGCAAGTTGGCATCGAAATATGAGTAAAACATGGTCAAAGGGAGGAATGGTAAGTTCATAAAGGTTTATGTGTAATTTCTATTATAAAAGTAATATAATAGAAATAAAGCGGAGTAAAAGGGATTAAACCAAAGTCCAAAACAAAGAGCATTATTGATATGTGTGGGTAATAAAAATTAACCAAAGGAATTGGAAGAAGATTATAAGGTTTCACTCAAACATTTATGAAGGTTTAGACTTTGGATAGAGAAAATAAATGTTTCTGCTTAAAGTTTATTGGAAGAGCATTAAACTTTGACATAGTGGGTATTTTTTATGGTTTGTAAACTTGAATTGTAAAAAGAGGAATAACTTCCGCATGTGATGTCGAGACGATTGAGTTTATCTTGGTTTATATTCATGGGACTTTTGCATGTATTATGTGTTTTCTGGGTTTATGTAGCATCTTGACTGCGTTGCTTCGCATCGCAAAAGCTTTGACTTACCGTGCGACGTCCTTAAGAATTACTTGCTATACCTCGCGATTTGCACTTTTCATCTCTGCCGTTGTGATCATCACTGTTGATCTGCCCAGATCTACACTCCTCGTTGCTGCTTGCAAATCCAATTGTATTCATTTATCTCTGCCTCTTTGCTCTCTCTGCTCCATTCGTTGCCTCCGTTGTCTCGGCTGCTTCTCTGCTGTGTTTTCTGCCTCTGTGGTATTCGTTGCATCTCTGCTGCTTCTGCTTCTTTGCTGCCTGTGTGCTTTTGCCTCTTTGCTGCCTTTGCTCCTTGTCTACCATTGTTGCTAGTCTGATGCTGCTCCTTGCCTTAATGCTAGTTCAGGTGCTACTCCTTTGTGCTCCTTTGCCATCAATGACAATATTTTCAACGGTCTCCCCCTTTGGCATTGATGGAAATACTCCAATACTTCCTCCAGGACTTCCTCCCCTTCTCATTCTGAGAGGTGTATTTTCTTCCTCTCCTTTCTTTTCCTTCCCCTTTGACATCAAGGGAAAAGGATTGCACATTTCCCAGTGTGGTTTCTATCTTTTAATAATACTCTGATCTTGAAGAGTTGTACCATGCACTGCTCCATTTCTATAACTCTTCTGTGACAAATTTTATTGACTGCTCTCCCCCTGGAATGATGCTTTCTTGTTTGATACTAACTATCACTTGTCTACTGCACTGATCCCGTTCCTTGTATTGCAACCTTTGCTGGTGTATTTCCAACATTATATATATATATATATATATATATATATATTTGGATTTCTGATCATATCAGAGAGTAACATCTGCAGATACTACCCCTAGTTTGTCTCTTAGATATTCAAATGGTTCTTTAGCAAGAGGTTTTGTGAATATGTCTGCTATTAGTTCCTTTGTTGGTACATACTCCAACTTCACTATTTTATGTGCTACTTGTTCTCTGAGGAAGTGGTACTTTATTGGGATGTGCTTTGTTTTCAAATGAAGTACATGATTTTTTGATATACTTATAGCACTACTATTGTCACATTTGATAGAAATGGGTTCATCGATGCTTACCTTAATGTCTTGGAGAGTTTGTTTCATCCAAATTACTTGCGTGCAACAAGCTACTGTTGCTATGTGTTCTGATTCTATTGTAGATAGAGAGACAGAAGTTTGCTTCTTGCTTAGCCATGCCACCAGACTTTCTCCCAAATAAAATGCACCTCCACTTGTGCTTTTCCTGTCATCCACATAGCTGGCCCAATCTGCATCTGTGTATGCTGTTAATGTGAAGTCTTTGCCTTTTGGATACCATAGGCCATAATGTGAATTTCCTTGCAGATATCAAAATATCCTCTTCATTGCTAGCAAGTGATTTTGTTTTGGTGCTGCTTGATATCTTGCCACAAGTCCTATTGTCAACATAATGTCCAGTCTAGATGCAGTTAGGTATAGCAGACTTCTTATCATGGATCTGTAAAGTATTTGATATACATCTACAGATCCATCATTAGCACATAGTTTGCATCTATTGATCATGGGAGTTGACACAGGTTTGCAGTCTTCCATTTGGAACCTTTTCAACATTTCCCTTAAGTATTTTTCTTGTGAAATGAATATTATTTCTTTTGTAGAATTTGAAGTCCTAAATAGAAGGTGAGCTCTCCAATCATAGACATCTCAAATTATGATTTCATCTCTTCTGCAAACCCTTTTTCTAACTCATCTTTGTTGCTACCAAACATGATGTCATCTACATATACTACTACAATTAAGAGTTCATTTTCATCAGCCTTTATGTACATATTGTTGTCTACTCCTCCTTTCTTGAACCATTGTTTTTGTAAGTATTTGTCCAGCCTTGAATACCATGCACATGGAGCTTGTTTTAGACCATATAAGGCTTTCTTAATCTGCACACATAATCATGTTTGTCTGTTAAGGAGAATCCTTCAGGTTGTTCTATGTAGAATTATTCCTCTAGATCTCCATTCAGGAAGGCAGACTTCACATCCATTTGATATACACTGAAATCATGATAGCATGCAAAGGCCAAATTTTTTTTGATTGCTTCCATTCTTGCTACAGGGGAAAAGGTTTCATCATAATCAAGTCCTTCGATTTCAGAATATCCCTTTCATACAAGTCTGGCTTTGTTTATTATTACCTGCCCTCGTTCATTCATCTTATTCTTGAATATCCATTTTGTGCCAATGCCATTTTTCCCAGTGGGTCTTGGCATTAACTACCAGGTATTGTTCTTCTCAATTTGGTCTAGTTATTCATTCATAGCATTTACCCAGTTTTTGTCTTTGCCGTCTTCTTCGAACTTCTTTGGTTCTATTTCTGACAGCATGGTTAGGTATATTTCCTGTGTCTATTCAACTAGCTGTCTTCTAGTCTAGACTCCTGCAGTCTTGTCCCCAATGATTTGATCTTCTGGATGGTTCTTCTAAGTGTGTCTTGAGGGAATTTTTGAGTTTAATTCATTATCTTTTGTTGTCTTAATTTTTTCATCATTATCTTGGTTCTCAACTTCATGATCATCTGGAGGATTGGCGCAGCTTGTGCTTCTTGTTCTGTTTGGTAGATCTTCGTCGAATCTCACATCAATGCTTTCCACAATTTTGTGCAGTATTTTGTTGTAGCACCTGTAACCCTTACTCTTGGATGCATATCCCAAAAATATTCCTTCATAAGCTCTTGCATCAAACTTCCCCAGTTTTTCATCATTATTTTTTATGAAACACTTGCTACCAAAGACTCTAAAGTGCTTGATTGATGCTAGTTTTCCATGCCATAATTCATATGGAGTTTTGTCACAATTTGGTCTTAGATGAGCTTTGTTAAGAATGTGAACAACTGTGTGTACTGCTTCTACCTAGTAGGTTTGGGAATGTTACTTTCTTGCATTATGGCTCTGGCAATCTATTGTATTGACCTGTTTTGCCTCTCTACCACTCCATTATGTTGAGGTGTACCTGCAATTGTAAACTGTTGTTTTATCCCATATTCAGCGCATAGGTATGCAAAATCATAGTCTGTGAATTCACCTCCTCTGTCTGATTTGATGTATTTTAGCTTGCATCTTGTTTGATTTTCTGCCAGTGCCTTAAAGATCTTGAATTTCTCAAACGCTTCAGATTTATATTTTAGAAATTCCACCCACGCTAATCTGGTAAAATCATCTATTAAGATTCTCCACCTAGTGCATTAGTTCTTGAAGGTCCGCACAGGTCCATGTGTACAAGTTGAAGTGGCATACTTGTAGATAGTTTATATTTGGCCTTGAATGATGTGTGGGTTTGCTTGCCTAGTTGGCAGTATTTACATATGGTATTTGGAGGCTTCTTTATTGCAGGCATATCTCTGACAACATTCTTCTTGCTCAGAATGATGATGTGGTCAAATTTTATATGTCCCAATATTCTATGCCATAACCATTATTCGTCAAGTTTGCTTATGTGGCACGTTTCATTCTCTTCTTCTACTATATAGACATTAATTTATGTTGGAACACCTTTGATCAAAGTATTTCCTGAGGTGATAGACCTTACTTAACAATCTTGGGCTCTGAAAATGACCTCACAACCTTTATCACACATTTTACTGACGCTTAGCAGATTGGCTTTCAGCCCATCCAAAAATAGTACATCTTGAGCCTCTCATCTTCCATTATTCAGATTGACTTAGCCTTTTCCTTTGATTTTCCCTGCTTTATCAATACCAAATGTTACATTTCCAGATTTCTTTTCATCAAAGGTTATAAACTTGCTTCGGTCTCCAGTCATATTCTTTGAGCATCCACTGTCCACATACCATTGGATTTTATGATCTTGAGATATTAGAACTAGATCACACTTATTCAGATTCATTTTCCACTGCATGCTGCTATTTGTTTGGTAACTTCCCTGAGGAGATGGACCACAGTCTTTGAGAGGACATTTGTGAGACTTGTGCCCGATTTTATGGCAGCTAAAGCATTGATTATATTTCTGAATGGATTATGTATACGAGTGAATTCTCCATTATTCATAATTCTCCTTGATTTTCCATACACCAGTCTCTGTCCATACATTCTGCACTCCATGGCTTTATGACCAAACCCCTTACAATAAAAACAATACCCATGGAAGTAGTATATGTCTCTAGCGAGAGAGTTATTTGAGGTAATCTTTTCGGTTGTTGCATCTTTTTCTGGTTGGAGTGGATTTTCTTTATCTTACAATATGCCGCGATATGTCCAGGTCTGTGGCAGGCAAAGCAAGTGAAACTTCTCACAGGAGGAAGAAACCTCCTTTGACATCTTCCGAATTTGTTCAATTCATCCTTAGGAGCATATGAGTCTTTTTTAGTTGACTGTATCTTCATTTATTTCTTTGTCACTTGAGGTTGTTGCTTGTTTCTGTTTGATTTGTTATATATCATGGTCTTTTCGTCTTCTAATTTTGTGGATTCCCTCTTTGCCGCTTTACTATCCTTTACAACTTTTACAAAAATGATATTCTTGTTATCTTCAACCTTGGATTTTCTGGTTTCTCCTTCATAACATATCCTAGCCTTTATGAGAGGATATATTTGAGAATTTAGTATTTTATCCAACTGTTCAGAGCTTGTCGTTCTTGGAGTGTTCATAGATAATTCCCTTTGGGCGTTTTCTAATTTCTTTCTCAGGCATACTACTTCTTCCAATTTCTCTTGCTCCTGAATTTTATTTTTATTTTTCTTTAGTAGAATGTATTCCACCTTCTTGGATTCTTCAAGTTCTACTTTCAACTAAATGAGGTTTTCCGAATTTGGTTCTTCTTTTACATATTTTAGGAGAATGTATTTCTGTTTTCTGCACTTGATTTTAAGTCTTTCTATTTATCCAGGGCACTAATTATCTCCCCCTCAAGATCTACCTCACCTTCGTCTTCAAATTCTAGGAGATCTTCCTCAAGTAATTCCTTAGCCATCAGAATGAATTTTGATGTTCCCTCTTCATTGGGGGAGTCATCTGAGCTCTCAGATGCATTGCTGCCTTGTTGAACATAGAAAGATCTTTAATTAAATCTGTTCCCTTTTGGCTTGTTGCTGAAATTGGTTTTCTGTTTCCCTCTTGACTGATTCTCCATTTTATTATGAGGACATTTAGATGCATAGTGCCCCACTCTTCCATAGTTAAATAATTTAAATGGAAGTTTACCTTTATACTTTCCTGTGCCTCTATCTAATCTTTTGAAAAATTTGGCCTCTTCTTCATTAGAGAAGGAGCAGGTATCTTCCTTTTCTTATTTGCACTTATCTGCCTTAAAGGCTTCCTCCCTCACATTTGACTTCCCTTTTGGAAGTCTCATCTCATAGGCCGTCAAGTTTCCAAGCAATTAGTTCGTGGTTAATGTTTCCCAGTTAGCTGTTTCTTCTATGGCAGAAACCTTAGGGTTAAACCTGGATGGAAAAGATCTCAATATATTTTGTATAATTACACATTCTTTAATGGTTTTTTTTAGAGCTTTCATGTTATTCACAACTTCTGCAACATTTAAGAAGAAGCTGGCTACATATTCTTCTTCATTCATTTATACATTTTCAAACTGAGCTCTATAGGCTTGCAGTTTGGCCGCTTTCACCTTTTTATCTCCCTCATGGATAGTTTCCAATGTATCCCAGATTTCTTTGGTAGTCACACTGTGCATTACCTTGATAAATTCAAACTCACACATATCGCTCAAAAGTGCATTCATGGCTTTTGCATTGGCTATGAAATTTTGTTTGGCATCTCTTTCTGTGTTAGTATCCTTTGGAGAATATCCTTCTTCCACAACAACACAAACTTCTATTCCTAGAGACATTATGTATGTCCCCATTCTTATTTTCCAGAAAGCATAGTTTGTGCCAATAAAAAATGGGGCTTTATTTGTTGATCATCCTTCTAGGCTAGCCATCTTGGGGATCTAGGATCTCCTTCCAGTTGTTAAACTGATACTGAAGGAACTTGCTCTGATACCAATCGTTGAATCCTTAGTTAAAATGAGGGGGGGGGGGTTGAATCAGTTTAATGAATTCAAGGTCTTTTAAACTTTATTTTGCACTTATTTACACCTTAATTTCATGATCAACTTAATGTATAATGGAAAAAAAATCTTAATAAGTGAGCAGCAGGTATTAAGCAGATTAAATATAGAATATCAACACATAATCATCATGAACATAGACAACAGATATAAGTGGGAACCCATAAGGGAGAAAACCACATCTTATTATTGTTGTGATGCAAAGGCAAGCTCCAACTCCCTCTCACCATTGATTTTCTATAGGCTCCAACCTACAGGAGGCTACTACCTCAATTCTGCAAGCTACAACTTGCAAGGAAGCTCCAACTCCCATCTATTTTCTGCAGGCTACAAAACATATGAGTCTCCTACCTCAGCCAACTACAAATGGACATCTATCAAGCTACAAATTGATATGCAAGCACCAAATTCCTCACACTACAATGAAAACACATGCTGATTTACCTGAATATCCACTCTGTTCTACTCCTTCTTCACTGCTGTCCTCCAACCTTCATATTTGCCTTATATCATCTCTAGATCTACACAACTTCTCTATCTGCTCTGTCTTCTTCTTATTCTTCCACTCTCTAAATTATCTATGCATACAACAATGACTTCATTCATAGAGATAACTTCATAGCTGTTTGCATTCCATATGGGAATATGAAATGAACAGGTATGACTCTTTGCCTTCCACCTTCTCATTTTCTTGCTCAACGCATTCAAGATGATATAACAATATGTACTCATTTCAGTATTACAATGGAGTTTTGATTTGCCTATGGAAACTTTCCTTTGCATCGTAAACAATATAAAATCAATAATACATTTACAGCTACAATCAATTATTTAATTAGCCCCCTTCATCTTCTTAGCTTTGCTGTGCGTTAGTCCTCTTCTGCCTGCTGTCATTGTGTCTTTTTTGTTTCTGCCGTTATATTCCAACTTTGTTGTATAACTGCCCTTTTCTTTTATTACTTGTGACTTTTCTTCTGCGTTCAACCTTTTCATCTGCCTTACTACCACAACACTTTTATGCCTGAGCTCCTGGTCCTTTGATTTGCGTTGAGATCATTCCTTTGTGACCTGTGGGATATGGCCCACATACAACTCCCTTTATACACGCGGCATATTACAAATCCGTGTTTTATCAACATACATACGTTTTCTGATCAAACAACATAAACTTTATAACATGGCGCATATAATATTCACGTCCAAAATAATGCATAAACCCCAAATCAATGCAAATACACTGGATTTCCTTGCTGGAGGGTCCCACTATATCTTGAACCAATCACATCTCATCGCAGCTACTTGCGTGCATGTTTCCTGCTTTACCATTAGTGATAACCATAAAACCATGCGATCTGCGATAAGCACTCGTGCGCGGTGCTTCCACATGCACTCCTTTCATCGCATCGCATTGCAACCAAAACAATATACATTGTGATGTCTTGAAGTTACATCCTATTTCTTGCGAAATGCGATGTTGCGCAGGGTCGACACGTGTCCCTCCATTTCGAATCGCAAAATGTTAGACTTAATTTGCGGTCGTCTTACAACTATCCTTTAAGCGTTACGATGTGTGGGCGAGGTCCACGTCATCATTTCCACGTCACCCTGCAATGTCACCACCACGTCACCTTGCCACGTCATCATAAATTCTTGCGATCTGTGGGATCAGAGCCACGTCATCTGCCATGTCAGCTTTCCACGTCACATTTACGTCATTGACATGTCATCCTTACGTCATCGCCCGCACTTTGCTGTTCGCAAATTATACCCTCTTAACTTAGTGGTTATCTCTATTTTGTGCGATTTGCGATATTGCACCATGCCACCACATGTCCCTTCTCCGCTTCGCATCGCAAAAGATTTAACTTACCATGCAACGTCCTTAATACTTACTTGCTATACCTTGCGATTTGCGATTTTTATCTCCACCGATGAGATCATCACCGTTTATCTGCCTAGATCTACGGTCCTTGTTGCTACTTGAAAATCAGATTGTATTCATCTGTCTCTAACTCTTTGCTGTCTCTACTCCCTTCGTTGCCTCTGCTATCTTGGCTGCTTCTCTGCTGCGTTTGCTGCCTCTATGGTATTCGCTGCATCTCTGCTATTTCTGCTTCTTTGCTGCCTATGTGCTTTTTCTGCTTCTGCTTCTTTGCTTCCTCTGCTCCTTGTCTACCATTGCTGCTAGTTTGATTCTTCTCCTTGCCTTAATGCTAGTTCAGGTGCTGCTCCTTTTTGCTCCTTTGCCATCAATGAAAATATTTCTAACAAAGTGATGCAATATCTCTTTGATTAAGTCCATAGATAGCTGGAAGCTGGGGTTTATGAGCCAGAAGGGCCAAAATCAAGTTTCATATCAGCTCAGATCATTTGTTGAGTAGAGGTGACACAATTCCAGAGCTTTCGCATGCAGGCTTACGCAGTTCCAGCGTAGGCATCACGTAGAGGCAGAGAGGGGCTTCACTAGCGCTGTTTAGATCAACCGGGGATTTGCAGAGTGAGCTATACCTCAAATTTTCACCAGTTGTCTAGATTTCTCTGAAGGGTGAGACGGATATTGGCACCCTATTTGTACTCTAGATTCTGCTTCTTAATAATACAAAACCCTCAGATCTGCTGCAACGGTTTTCCCGAGTTGGGTTTTTCTAAGGACTTGGTCCAAAAATAATTGTGTCAAATGTGGATGTTTTTCATTGTATTTTGTTCAGTTTGTTTCAACACTTATTCCACAACATTATTTGTGTAGACTAATTCAGTAATTACTTCGATATTTCACTGTAATTAAATAATTATGAAAAATAATAGGAGAAGTAATTCAAATTTGTTGCAGTAGGAATCCAGATCTAGGATTTTTCACATGGTATTAGAGCTTATTTAAGCTGAAGTGCAGGAGAAACAAGGGTGAACCAGAAAATCAACGGTGAAGAGGCTGGGATCTGCGTAAGCAGCAGTAGACCCTCCCAGAAATCACGTTGTCTAGACCAGGAGAGAAATCCAGTGCAAAAAATACTCCCTCTGAGAGAGTTGATAGAGGGGTAATTTTTTTCAGTTGTAGAAGAGGCAGCGTGGCAGACCAACGTAGCTGAAGGATGCAATTATTGCACAACAGTAGGAATTATGCATAAGCGTCAGAATTTTTTTGAAAAACACAGATTTGAATTTTCTTTAACTCAAAGAGTTTCTTACTCAAAGAAGCTCAATTTTTCCTGTGCAACAGAAGAAGCAGTGACTTACTCCACAAGGAGTGCGTAAGTCTAGTTGAGTAGAGGGTTAGAGCAAGATATCGACAGCTGAGGAGATGACCAAAAATGGATTGCGTGACCAAGATAGATTGGAGGGTGCCTCCAAATATGTTATTTGGAAATCAAGGATTCAATTTCTCCTTGATGAGCATGATCTAAAGGCTGTCATAGACAATGCAGTTGCAGAAATTTGGATGTAACACATCTGAGAGCATTCAAGAAGAATATGGCAAGAACCAAGCGATTGATCCTAGATGGTGTGAAGGATCACATCGTACCTCACATAGTAGCAAAGAACACTGCTAGAGAAATGTGGATAGGGATAGAAAATATATACCAAGGATATTCCGAGCATCAAAAGATGTATTTGGAGGAGAAGATGCGTAATACCAGGATGAAGAAGGGAGAGAATTTTGACTCCTTCCTGTCTAGAATTCAGGATAACTGAGACCAGCTATCAACAGTGGGATCAACACCCAAAGACTCTGAGCTAGTAAGGCTCATTCTGAACTCTGTTTCAGAAGACTATTAGGTCTTTGTCGATATCATTATGGGCAGAGAAAAGCTTCCAGGATGGGAAGCGATGTGGGCAGCCTTGCATCAAGAAGAGTTGAGGAGAGATCTCCTCAAAATCCATATTGAGGATGGCAGAAGTGGTTCAAAAGTCAAGGAGGAAGAAGATAACGCATCCCTTGCATCAAAGGGGAAACATAAGCAGAAGAAGAAATATTTGTCCAAGATTAAGTGCTTCAGGTGTGGAGAAATTGGACATTATGCCACACAGTGTCCTCTTAAGAAAAAGGATAAATAGGAGAAGCAAGATCTTCAAGCGGGAGCTTCCAAGATTGAGTCAGAAGGATATTGTGCTATGTTAGCTCATATTCCGAAAGGAGAGAAGTGGGTTGGCTTAGAGTTGTAGATCTAGAATCTACAGGTGGCAGGATCCTTGAGTATTTCCGAACTCTTGGATCACATGTGAGCTATGACAGCCTTAAAACATTATTAGGATGGATAGTTGCAGCGGAAGATGAGAAGACAATGCAGTGGCTAGCCGTACTAGAACCTGATCAGCGCAGAGAGGGAGCAACAACATCAACAATTGAGTAGCAACAGCGCAGTGTAGTGCAGTGCTCATTTAGTGCAGAGCAGCAACAACACAATATTTTCGGAGAGCTAGTGTAGCAGTTAGCAACAATCAGTCTTATTTTTCAATTGCATATTTACTTGTCCAATTTCGGATGTTTTTATATTTCTATTAGCAACAGTGCAACAACAACAGTAGTTGAGCAGCAGCAAAAACAAATGAATAACAAGAACACAGTGCAAAGTAGTGCTCATGCAGTGCAAAGCAGTGCTCATGCAGTGCAGTATCATGGTTGCAGAATCTAGAGGGAGTTGCAGTACAATGGCAGTTGGCAGCAGCATGCAGAGTCAACAACAATACATATGCAACATTATTTCTTTTGTGAAGTGTTGGTGAGTAGCATCAACAACACAACAGTAGATGTTCCAGAAGTTAGAACAACAACACATTGAGTTGTCTTGCTAGAGCACTTTCCTAGATAAGAGGGAGTGTTGATTTATGGTAACATAAAATGTGCTCTAGCCTTGTAACTTTGTATATAGGCTAAGACACATGGATTCCATAATATCCAAAAATGGTTTTGGAAAATTCCACTTAGAGATGGTTTAATTAAATTAATTAATCATTTTTTAATGTTTTCCTAAGTCTAAACTTAGGGAAACTAATTAATTAAAGGGTATTAATTAAAATAAGTGTGAATCTTCTAGATAAAGTCATAGATCACCCCCAAGTTAATATTAGCCCTTGATTATGTTTTAATCTTGGCTGTTGAATGGTCAACGAAAGAATATAAGAAGGAGGGTGAGGGGCCTATGGAAAACACATTGAGCACATTGCGCATTTGGCATTTTCGGGCTTGAGAGAGAGACTCATATTTTTGATCAATATCGAATCACTACGACAGGGTTTTCTAAGTGATTTGATTTAGTGATCGGTTTCAGAGAGGGGCAGATGCAGTAATTAGTCAAGAGGACCAGGAGTACATTTCAGAGAGAGGCAGAAGTGACGCAGAGAGAGACAACACAATCACCAGGAGGGGTGAGGTAGTTCCTGAAGGAATTCACGCAGAAGTGACGTAGTGTCTCTTTGATTCAGTTCGGAGATAGCTGAAAGCTGGGGTTTCTGAGTCAGGAGGGCCAAAATCCAGTTTCTGATCATCCCAGATCAATTTTTGACTAGAGGTGACATAGTTCCAGAGCTTGCCCATGTAGGATTACGTAGTTCCAGCGTAGGCATCATGTAGAGGTAGAGAGGGGTTTCACCAGCGCTGTTCAGTTCAGCCAGGGATTTGCAGAGTGAGGTATACCTCACATTTTCACCTGTTTTCTATATTTCTCTGACGGGTGAGCCAGATATTGGCATGCTATTTGTACTCAAGATTCTGTTGCCTAATAATACAAAACCCTCAGATCTGCTGCACTGGTTTTCCTGAGTTAGGTTTTTCTGGGGACTTAGTCCAAAAATAATTGTGTCAAATGTGGATGTTTTTCATTGTATTTTGTTCAGTTTGTTTTAGCACTTAGATTTATTTAGCAAAATTATTTGTGTAGAATGCTTCAGTAATTACTTCGATATTTCACTGTAATGAAATAATTATGAAAAATAATAGGAGAATTAATTCAAATTTGTTGCAGTAGGAATCCAGATCAAGGATTTTTCACATTGACCTCCCATTTCCACTTTGGAATCGAGATCAGATGTAATAACCCATCTGGATGCTTACACTTTTCCTTTACAATTGAAAATCCAAACATCTAGATACGAACTATGCCACATCCTTCTTCAAGATAGGCTAGTAGTAGAACTTCTTCACCGTTGTCAATGTCTTCTGATATCTCGGGTGACTTGAATACGATGTCACATGAAAATCTCTCAAGATAATTCTCTTGAGCTCACTATTATCTGGTACATATATCCTGTCCCTAAATCTGACTAATCCATTCGTTGTAAGACGATAGTCCACCTCTTGTGCACCTGTACTTGCACATGTACCTGTACCACTACATGTACCTATACCAATACCTGTACACGTACCTATATTTTGCAGTAACATGTGCATGAGTTCCATGTACTTGTTATCTGATGACCTGTCTATAAGATCCGAACTTGTAAATATGTCCCATAAGAACTCATAGTTGATATGTGGTTTACCTGTATCTTCCTGCTAAGAGCATATACAACCCTGTTCTATTTACCTTTAATGTACTTGATATCAAAGTTGAACTCATTGATTGTGGCCAACCATCTAGCTTGCTTGACATTAAAACGCGGTTGATAAAACAAATATCTCAACTCACTATTATCACTCATTAGTACAAACCTCCCGCCAAGAAGATAATTCCTCCACATCTTCAATGCATAGATGATCATTGCCAACTCAAGATTGTTTATTGGATAGTTCTAATTGTTCTCTTTCAATTTTCGTGACTCATAACACACTACCTGTCCCTTTGGCATAAGAATTCCACCAAGTCCTCTTTTGCAAACATTGGTGCATACCATGAATTTGTTGAAGATGGCAACAAGAAACAATGAAGGAGGCATCCTGAAACATCTTTCCTGATCCTAGTTGGAAAGTGATCACCTAAACTAGGTGGGGGACCACACAGGTGATTTTTGTCGCAAAGTCTATTTTTAGACTATGTCTATTTTTAGACATATGGAGCATATTCTATAAGTTACGAGATGCTATTTATAGATGGTTGGTCAAGTTGGAAAAATAGATGGATTTCTATTTTTAGACATATTGGGCGGAATATATTTTTAGATTGCCAGTCTAAAAATAGATATGTCGAATATTATTAGCTCTTAATAATATTTGGACTATAAACATTATCTTATTCTCTTGGAGCACTTCAGTTAAGTGCACAGATGTGGCACAGGAGCTGACAGAAGGAATTACGCTATTCCTGAGGGTTAAGTGGAGCTATTGCATGGATACTTCAGTTAGAACTCGTGTGAGAGAGTTTGGTGGAGTTGATTGAAGAAGTTAATGGAGTTGTGTTCAGTTTAACTAATCTAAACATAGTTGAGCTAGTTGTATCTAGTCTAACTGATTGATACACTAGTGAGAGTGGTGTGAATTAATTATTAATTAATTCACTAATTATAAACTCATAAATCAACTAAAGAATACATCAGTTAACTTCAGTGCATGGACAGTTTCAGTGGAGACCAGTGCAGAAATAGGTGAAAGAGCAGGTTAACTATCGGTTGTGACTATACTATTGCTATTTGCAACACACAGATAGGTGGAGTAATCAATGAGGATTGTGCAGTTCAATCCAGGTGGTTTATCTATATAAAGAGGCCATCCCATAGCATTGAAACAGGCAATTCAGGTTGGCTATCAAGTGGCTACAGGTTGGAGCATGAGTTTTGCTAGATCTAGCTTGATAGTGTGTAGCATGGGAGGTAGTGCATGAGAGCTTGCAAAGAGCTTTGTACTATGATTGCTACATGATCTCCATGACATGTATAATATACAGATAGTTGGGGGTTTTCAGCTTTAAGCTTTCCCATGAAATACTGTGTTCATATGTGTGAATTTTTATGGCTTTAATGTGTGCATGCAATTGATTTTATTTCCGCATGTGATGATCAATGGTAGAAGAGATTCTGTATTATGCATGAAGCTAAAATAGTGTGTGATCAGGAGAATCTCGGTGGATAACATATCAGTTATTCAAATTTCTACAGAATTCTCTGTCCGAATCTGCAATCTTTAAAACTGGAGCATTTGTTAGCAGCTGTTTCAACTGTTCAAAACTCATAGCACATTCCTATGTATATTCAAACTTCTTACCTTTTCTTTGAAACAACGTAATAGGATGAGAAATCTGTGATAAGTTCCCCATGAACCTCCTGTAATAACCTACTAACCCCATAAAGGATCTTGCCTAATCCACATTCCTAGGAGATTCCCACTCCATGATAGCCCTTATATTCTCTAGATCCATTGCTATGCCTTAATTGGAAACAACATGTCCCAAGTAATGTACCTATGTCTAAAGAAATTTCATTTACTGAGATTAGCATACAATTGATTCTCTCTCAATAATCTCAATACTTCTTCTAAATGCTTGACTTGTTCTTCCTCATTCTTAGAATATACCAATATATCATCAATGAATACAATAACAGACTTGTCTAGATAAGGGTGCAAAACATTATTGATCAAACACATAAAAGTAGTTGGAGCATTAGTAAAACCAATTGGAACTACAACAAACTCATATTGTCCGTACCTGGTCTAAAAAGCTGTGTTGTAAATGTCCTCTTCCTTGATGCGTACCCGATGATATTAGGATCTCAGATTAATCTTTGAGAACACTATTGCTCCCTTCAACTGATTGAATAAATCATTAATTATCAACAATGGTTACCTGTTCTTGATGGTCACCTTGTTTAACTGCTTGTAATCAATGCAAAACTTGAGAGTACCATCCTTATTCTTCACAAACAATACCAGTGCAATCCACGGTGATACACTTGGCCTAATGTATCCTTTATCAGGCTTTTTCTTCAACTGTAACTTGAACTCTACCAACTCCAAAGTGCTCATTTTGTATGGTGCTTTTTATGCTGGTGCTACTCCCAGTACCAACTCAATAGAAAAGTCTACTTCCTTGTGAGGCAAGAACTCTAAGATATCTACTAGAAACACTTCCTGAAACTATTGTAAAACTGGGTACCTGCTCAAGACATCTACATCCTCAACTTCCTTACCTTTGTCGCTAGAAATATGTACTGCAAATAACACACACCCTTTCTTGTGACTGCATTTTTCCTGTGTAACTGTCACCATTATAACTGATATTTATTTCTTCTTACCTTGCAAGACTCTCTATTCTTCATTATCATCCAAACACACGATATATTTGTCATAAAAATTCACTTTGGTTCTGTGAAGATATACCGAATCCATACCCAAAAGAATACTATAGGATCCCAATGGAAATACATTCAAATGTGCTGATCTAGACATACCATTAAACTAAAATATAGAAACTCTTACCCAATGATGAACTCGCTTATTTATACATGTAGCCATCTACACTAACCAAGACTCTACATGCACTTATTTATTCAAACCACACTTATCTACCAGGTCAGGATTAACATAATTATAATTAGATCTAGGGTCAATCAAAATATAAAAAACTTGAACAAAAATAGTATCGTTCATATCGGTAATAAATCCCTAGTGATCTGCTTGCCTATTATCCAACACTACATAGATCCGAGGAACACTCTATCCAAGATACCCAATAGTCTGCACCTCCTAAGCACTATAAATCTACGGTCTACCACCCCGATGCTATGGAAAATCTCTCTGGCGTTGATCTTTTTCGCAAGTCCAACATCGTACAAGCTTCCTATCATCACCCTTGTTAAGCACAGACAAAAATTCCTCTCCTTTTCTAGATGAATTTAAATTATTGTGCGACACTACATCCTCTTTGTTACTTGTTTCCTGAGGCCTTGCTCGTTTCTTGTTCCATTTCCATTTATTCTTATTATTACCTTTCCAGTTTGTTAGAGTCGGTATCTTCATCCCTCCGTCAGAGATCAAAATCTCTTTTGTTGCATTTCATTTTAGGTGTCTCATTTAGTTCAGTCAACTGCATTCCATTAGGAGCATGGATCATCTGACGGAAGGGTCTTTTCTCTCATGTCCCTCATGTCATGTACTTGCTGGTTCGTGTTTGTTTATCGAAATCACTCACAGTCATTTACAGTCATGTTTGGTCTCTTGGTCAACAAAGAGTCATTTTAGGGTTTTTAGTCTCATTAGGTCTAGGGTTTCGTTAATTTAGTCTTTAGAATGGCTAACAATGTCAGCAGGCACATGAGGGAGGTTTGAAATATTTTTTCATCGCAAAACTTTCATTGTCATAATGCTTGATCATGATTCTTCTTCAAAACTCTGTTTTGAAGAAAAATCGTCAATTTCGTCTTTTGTAATAAATGTAATGTAATTCTCAAAGTTGTTTCAGTTGTGAAGTACTTCAGGCACAACCCTGGTCACCTTTGCCAAGATCCCATGCCAGCTATCCCTGCAAAGAACAGAAGATAAATTCATCATCACTCCAAAAAAACAAAGGAAACAAAAACAAAGTTTATTTAAAAAAGTGCCAAAGTCTGCAACATTAGAAAGTGGGTTTGCTAAAGGAAAAATCGATTTTTTTTTTTTTTTTTAAATATATATAAGATCTTTCTAAATGCCAAACTTCATTTGCACGCAAGAGTCATCAAAGAGCAAAGAGAAAATCGTGGAGGAAGAAAAAGCCAACATTGGAGGCCAGACTGTGTGTGAAATCCTCTGTCGCGGCGCATTGGGTGAAGGTCGCGACACACTGGCTGGTTGCGGCGCATAGGGCCACTCACCACTATGCAATTTTGAATTGGCGCAGCGCACAAAGAGAGCGTGGCACACTGGGCCTCTGTCGCGACGCACAGGGCCGAAGCACTTGATTTGTTGCTATCTCTCTCAAATTGCAAAACGAATCCGCCTCCTATGCTTCAAGTAAGTTTGTAAGACTTTGCAATTGCCATTGATCAGTGTTTGGTGTTGTTTGGAAGAAGGAATATAAGAGTTTGAATGCCAAAATTATAAACCCTATCCTCTTGTTAAAAATTGTTCCCTTAGGGTTTTAAAATTGGTGTTTTAAAAATAGTTTTGTGCCAAACTTGTTCATTTCTCACTGTTCATCCCTCCCTCTCACTGTTATACTATCAAATACAAGCCCATTTCCCTATCCCTAAATCAGTTCATTTCCTATCGTTATCCCTTTCCCATTTCACTTGTAAAAAATTCCCAAACCCCAAGTTCCCCAAACAGTCAAGTGACTGTCCATTGTTCCTACATTTGTCAAAATTCCAAAAGGAAAATTATCACTTGACAAGACCCCATTGTCCCCACTGTCCTATTTCTCCCACAGTCCCTTCCCTTTGGCACATATTTGGCAGTTGAAACAAAGCACCAAATTCTCATTCTTCATTTCATTCAAGCCAACACACACCTTGCATTAAACTTGAGTACCATGGAGACAGACACTGATACATCATATGACAGAGATAGTTATTCTACCAATGAGCTATATGCACCGAGAAGGCCTCGTAAAGGTGGCAAACATGTGAGAGAAGAGCCCACCTCATTGACTCAATTGCAGGCTTGCCCACTTGCCATGGCATGTTTTCGTGAGCAGTCATGCTATCATTATTGTGAGATGATTTCTAGGATTCATCATCATCAGGAGTTGGCTCGTTTGTTTGTATTGCATTTGCATGATGGTCAGGTAACTCTTGCTGGTGTAAATTTCACTTTGACACCGGAAACCATCTCTCAAGCAACAGGAATACCGAATGTGGGTGAACAGTGGAATAAAAGACAACAGGTGGAAAGAGTGCATTATGAACCATACATCAGGCCTAGCTATGTGAGACAACTCAGCAGAGTATTTCGATTTTGATTCCTAAAGGAATCCTATGCACCTTTGATGAAAATTATTATCAGATACTTCATTTGTGAGGGACGGTTCTCACGCCTCTATGCCTACCACATCAGGTTATTGATGCATTTCACGAGAGTGAAGATGATGAACATACCTTATTTCATGTGCCGGAATATCGAGAGGATGACCATGCTTGTGCAGAAGAAAACTCCCGAGCAGCAGTACAACAATATTTATCAGTATGCACTCATCAAGATCGTGGTTGTACATCAGCTTGGATTGCAGGGCATTGCATGGGAGGATTTCATTTCCCGTGATTTCTTCACATTTCCTTAGGTTCCTCCGGAGGTTGTTCATGAGCCAGGTGAACCTTCACATCAGCCTGAAGGTCACGAGATAGAGCCTATCAATGTGCCAGTGTTTGTTACTTATCAGAGAGGCACCAGAGTATTATTTGTAGTAGCCCGACGAGTACTATCTCCACTCGGGGTGGAAGGGGTCTCGTTTCCATCATCAACAACACAGGTACAGGTACAGGACAGAGAAAAGAGGCATATGCAGGATGAAGGCCCTTCAGGAGGCCAGGATACTGATTTCATATTGATTGATGAGGATTTGAGCTCTCCAAGCTCAAAGTTGAGAGAGATCATTCAGGAGCAGAAGGCAGAGATTGACACCTTGACTGACAAGTTTTAGAGAGCCCAATGGATCATAAACTACCTGGAGCTGCGAAACAAATATTTATAAGACCAACAAACAATCATGGAGTTTCAAAACATCCGTGAAAATTGGCAATCTGCCCGAAGAAGCCAAGACGAGATGACACCCATTGAGCGTGAGATTGAGGCTGATAGAGAGAATTGGCTTGAGAGGGTCAATATCCATCTTGAGAAACTATTGGGGAAGGCAAACAAGGAAAAGAACATGCTCAGGCACATGAAGAACCACTATTGGGCATGAAATCATGCTTTTATACCAAGACTAATCTCCCAAAGGCTATGAGGGTAACATGGTGTCTGTAGTATGTGCATGATAGACTCCAAATTTTGGCCGAAGCTTCTTTGGCCCAGCATAGTGCTTGATGAGGGACATTCAGCCCAAATTTCAAGAAATTTGGGAAAAAATTTGTCAATTTTGAATTTTTGAGCCTAAAAACAGATTTTCCTGCCCGACGCGTAGCACCACTTGGCGCGCACTTATAATTGGCAGCTCTTCTGGAGGAAAAAATTTCATTTCTAAATTTTTCATCAAAATTTATGCATTCCTATGGATTACCTAAGGATTTCATCAAGTTTTGGGCCACCTAAAGGGTCAAAAACACCTCAAAAATGACCTTTCTGCCACTTTTTGCACACACAGGAAGCAGTGTTGGGAGAATGAACTTTTGGAGGGGCAAATGGCAACCAAATCTAGAAATTCCACTTGGGTTGGCAAGTAGACAGGAAGGGATTTCCAACAAGCTATCCTGCACTCAATTTGGACTTTGGGAAGGCCCTCAAAATCAGCTCCAAACTTGTGCTACGCATAGAGATTTCAAGCGCGGCGCATAGAGGAATTTGGCCTATTTTTCACTTTGGGGAAATTTTCTAATTCTCACTTTAGTTTTGCTGGTTTAAAAACCTCATAACTCTTGGATGTAATAATCCAGGACCATGATGTAAATTTGGCACATATTTACTTGTTCTAGTAGATTCATTCACTCAAAAGTGAAATGTAAGTGAATGAATCAGCCTCATCATATAGAGGCAAGTTGAGCCTTATCGCTATTTTCCAGCCTCCTAGTTTAGATAGTATTGATAAACCAGAATAGATGAGCCATCTAGAGGCATGGGAATAGAGTTAGATTGTCTATATCATGGTTCTTCACTATTTTGGTTGGACACTTGGGATTGCTTGGCACTTCATTGTACATTTCATCTCTGCAATTTTGGCAAAGGAATAGACCAGGGTTTGCAGCACTCTTTTGGATCCATGTGGCTCTGTGTTTTGATGGTGTGTTTCTGTATGTGATTGTAAGTTCATTGATGTTTATGTGTATCATTTCCCTTCTCCTTTCTTCTTAAATTAAACAAATGAGTTATAAAGGTGGAATTCATTAGATTGCTTCGCTCCGCCTTCAATTTTGTTTAATTTTCCATGTTTTCATCTGTTTGAAGAGGATTATTGAAAGCCTCTTGCCCTCTTTAGATCCTCGCAGGTTTGAACTATCCATTCATTCAATCTAAAGCATCAAAATAATTTCCTTCCTTGTCCCATTCAGAACTCTGCAAAAACTAGGCCTCATCCCTGAACCCAAAATCTGCCTTTCCCTTTGATCCAACAAAACCCCCAAAATAAAAATCAAATCCTTTCACTTATATACCTAGCCTAAAATCAGCTTTTATTTCAAGTCATCTCAAGCCCCTTCGATTATTTTTGCTGAGATTGACTCGGAGAGAGCCCTCTTCTGTTCTGGTAGGGCTAGCTACCAGACTGAGCGTGGTTTGATGTTACCCTGAACTCTGCCTTCTTTCAACTTGAGGTAGATTTAGGCAATAACACAGTTTGGTTTAGTCTCAGATCTACGCTTTGATTGCTCATATCAATGCTTAATCTTCCAGATGGCCTCCTCCAATGATATAGGTTCATCAAACTCAATCCCACATTAGAGTAAATTTCAGCCTAAAAGTGGCCTCCTAAGGAAAAATAATAAAATAATAGTTGAAATAATAAAATAAGAGTTATAAATTTTGGAGGGAAAAGAAGAAAACTTATTTTTTTCGATTGTATTTTTGGCTTGTCTCCTTATAGGTTTACTCAAATTTCAAGTGTAGACACTCATTGGATGCAAAATTAAATTATGCATCCAACGAGTACTCATCATGCATACTTTTGAGAATACCCACATTGATGAAAAATGAAGACCCACATTAATGTATCTTCATTTTTCATCAATGTGGGTCTTCTCAAAAGTATGCACGATGGGTACTTGTTGGATGCAAAATTTAATTCCGCATCCAACGAGTGTCTACACTTGAAATTTGAGTAAACCTATAAGGAGACAAGCAAAAAATAAAATTTAAAAAAGTATATTTTTCTTGTTTTCCCTCCAAAATATTTACATGTACCTCGTTTTGAATTTATTGGATTTTTATTGGTTTACATATTATGACATGGAAATTATGTGAAATTTTCATGGGCACTTTTAGGATAAAATGTCTTGTAATGTCCTTAAATGCTATCAAAAACCCACTAATGAATCTATGAATCTTGACTTTCTCATCCTTGAGGTAAGGCACATACCTCAACGAATCCAAGAACCTGCTAGTGTACTCATCATCAGTCATAGATCCCATCTTTAGCTCATAAAAATATTTGACCCTGTCGTCATAGTATCTCTCTTATAGATGCCTCTTCCTGAATAGTCTCTCAAATTCACTCCAAGTAAATTTCTCCTCATAAATATATCTGACATTATTTTCATCTTCCCACCAGATATCTGCTTTACCTTTAAGGCTGAATGAAGTTATCTCAACTTTCATATTTTCTGAATAATCATGTAAACTGAAAAACTTATTCATCCCAATCAGCCATGCTTCTAAATCATGTGATTTATTCATCTCTCCATCATGTATAAAATTTGAATAATTGATATATTATTCACCGAGATTCTCCTGATCACACACTATTTTAGCTTCATGCACAATACAGAATCTCTTCTACCATTGATCATTACATGCGGAAATAAAATCAATTGCATGCATACATTAAAACCATAAACATTCACACATATGAACACAGTATTTCATGGGAAAGCTTAAAGCTGAAAACCCCAACTATCTGTATATTATATGTCATAGAGATCACGTAACAATCATTGTACAAAGCTCCTCACAAGCTCTCAGCACAACCTCCAATTGCTACACACTAATCAAGCTAGATCTAGCAAAACACATGCTCCAATCTCTGCCACCTGATAGCCAGCCTCTATTGCGTAATCAATGATGTAGGATGGCTCATTAAATAACTTGAACCACCTGGCTTGTACTGCGCAATCCTCATGGGCTCCTCCAATCACTGGTTGTTGCAAATATGCAACAGTATAGTCACAACTGATAGTTAACCTGCTCTTTCACCTATCTCTGCACTGGTCTCCACTGAAAATGTCCATGCACTGAAGTTAACTGATGTATTCTTTAGTTGATTAATGAGTTTATAATTAGTGAATTAATTAATAATTAATTCACACCACTCCTCACTAGTGTATTAATCAGTTAGACTAAATACAACTAGTTCAACTATGTTTAGATTAGTTAAACTGAACACAACTCCATTAACTCCTCAATCAACTCCACCAAACTCTCTCACATGAGTTCTAACTGAAGTCTCCATGCAATAGCTCCAATTAACCCCTAGGAATAGCGTAATTCCTTCTGTCAGCTCCTGTGCCACATCTGTGCACTTAACTGAAGTGCTCCAAGAGAATAAGATAATGTTTATAGTCCAAATATTATTAAGAGCTAATAATATTCGACATATCTATTTTTAGACTGGCAATCTAAAAATAGATTCCGCCCAGTATGTCTAAAAATACAAGTCCATCTATTTTTTCCAACTTGACCAACCATCCACAAATAGCATCCTGCAACTCATAGAACATGATCCATATGTCTAAAAATAGACTTTGCGCCAAAAATAGCCTGCGGGCCCACTTAGTGAAGGCGACTCTTTTTCACTAAGCTCATCATCTTGTTGCAATCTCAAACTCCCAAACTCCTCTCAACAAGATAAGGATTTATCTACAACCCCTTTCCCCGCCCGTGGTATTCAAATTTTCTCCGTGAGCGCCTTCACAAGATATCAACATCCATCCAGGAATGTGTATGAGTAACATGATCTTCTCACACACAATCTATGATATGATGATACTGATCCGTAAGCCAAGGCGCCAACTCATCCTCCTCTCTCGTACCATGATCCATATCCTGATGTGCTCAGATATCTCTCATCACATGCTTGCATGCCTTCCAGTAGAGCTTGGTAGGCTTAACCATAGCTTGTGAAAGCTGGTTCACAGCATAGCATATGTTGGGTCGTGTATTGACCAGATACATGAGCGACCCCACCAACTGTCGATAAATAGTGGCATCCACTACCTCCGCTGAAGTAGCATCCTCCTTCCTCCATCCACCGAGAAGAGGAGTATCAACATGCTTGCAGCCATGCATGTTGAACTTCTCCAGTATCTCCCGGGCATACTTGCCTTGAGAAACAAACAGTCCATCACTGCGCTGCCAAATTTCCAATCCTAGGAAATAATGAAGGAGGCCCAAGTCCTTCATCTCAAACTCTTTTGCAAGATCGCCCCTTAAAGAGAGTATCAACCGTTCATCACTGGTCCGCATCAACCATTCATAAAGTACAATGATCAGCACCACTCCTCCACCACTATTCCGGTATAGCTTGACCTCCATTTCACTTCGAGAATCCAAGTCTAAACTGTCTGCTGACCAGTGTACCAAGACACAGGTGCTTGTTTCAACCCATACAATGCTCTCTTGAGCCTGCACACATGCGAATCGCTGCTGAAGATCTCGAAACCTTCGGGCTGCTCTATGTACACCTCCTCAATCACCCCGTTGAGGAACGCAGTCTTCACATCCATCTGATGAATGTGCCACCCCATCTGCGCTGAGAGAGCAAGAATCGTCCGTATGGAAGAATACCTTGCGACAGGTGCAAAGGTCTCCTCATAATTGATCCCCTCAATCTGTGAAAAGCCTCGAGAAAAAAATCTTGCCTTATACTTCTCCACACTGGCTACCGCTCTGTCACTTTGTAGATCCATCTCGGGAATCCATCAACGATTTTCCGGTCTTTGGGAGAATTCCATGCACTGCTTCTTCTGATAATCGAACCACTTTTCCACCATGGCATCTACCCATGTGGGCTCCTGCACTGCTTCTTAGAAATAAGATGGCTCTGACACAATACACTTGCTCATAAGAGAAATGTATCCAGATACCGATCGTGACTGTCCCGTCTCTGCTACCGTGATGTAGATGCTCCACAACCCTCTTCGGAGTCTTGCTTCGCCGCTCGGGCCTATGTAGTGCACTTCCACCCTTCGATCGCTAAGGCCGCATGAGTGGTCTCCTCCACTCCATGAACTTCCTCTTGTGGCTGATCCACATCCTGAAGCTCATCCTTAGGAACTAATAGCTCCTCATCTGCATGCAAGTGTGGCTCCCTCTCAAGCGAACACTTCATGGCTTTCTCCTCCTGAAATTTGATATCCCGTCGCACAACAGTCTTGCGACTGTCTGGAAAATACACACAATAGTTGTGGGGCATATCAGTGTACCCCACAAATATCCCAACCTCCGCAGTCGGCTCCAGCTTCTTCCTGGCATCCTTCGTCACATGAATGTAAACAGGTGAACCAAAAATCCTCAAATGGGAAATATCAAGCCTCTTACCAGAAAACGCCTCCTCGGGTGTACTCATGCCAAGTATCCTGTGAGGACAACGGTTCTGCACATATACTGCAGTATTGCATGCCTCCGCCCACAAGTGAATGGGTAGGCCCTGATCATGCAACATCGCCCGTGCAGCACCCACGATCTTTCTGTTCTTCCGCTCAGCAACCCCGTTGTACTGTGGGTTATGAGGTGCTATGAGCTCTCTTCGAATTCCTTCTGCGCTGCAAAAGTCCTTGAATTCGCCAAAGATGAATTCACCACCATTTTTGCTCCTAAGAGCCTTCACCTGCTTCCCCGATTCTTTCTCAACCAGTGCCTTGAACTCACAGAACTTTGAGTATGTCTCGCTCTTCTTCTGCATGAATAAGATCCAACACTTACGAGAAAAATCATCAACAAATATCACATAATACCTATGCTTTGCTGTCGAAGCTGCTGAGAAAGGTCCACACACGTCTGTGTGAATTCTCTCAAGGATCGTCGTGGCGCGACTATCCTTCTCGTGAAAGGTGGCTTTCACAAATTTTCCTAAGGTACACCCCTTGCACTGATCTGACTGCGCAAGAGTGCCCTTAGGAAGCCCAGTAGAAATCTGCTGCAGTATCTTCAAAGCTCCATGGTGAAGGTGGCCCAATCTCCGGTGCCACAACTCGCCATCATCCCAGCTCACCACTCCTTCTGCCTTGCCTGCCATTGCTGCGCAGCCATCTACCTGTAATTGATAAAGGTTCTTAACTCGAACCCCTATCCTCCGGGTCTCACCAGTTGCCTTACTGCGCAGGAAAGCCTTTCCTTCGCTAAAGACAACATCATATCCTTTGTCTTCTAACATCGCCACAGAGATAAGATTCTTCTTCAATCCTGGAACATGCATCACTTCCTTCAATACGAAGGGTTTACCAGACTCCCTCTCAAAGGAAATGGTACCGATACCGGTCGCACTGTATCTACCATCATCGCCCATCTCGATGTGCACTCCAAGATCTTTCTCATCCAGATCAGTAAACAAATCTCGATCTCTTGTCATGTGAAAAGACACACCACTGTCAAGAAACCACACTGAACCCATCACACTTGAGACCAAGCATGCGATCAGTGAAAAATCCAGCTCAAACTGCGAGGCTAAGGCCTCTCCAGCTATAGATCCAGTAGCCTGCTTATTTTTCTTCTTCTGTGGACAATTAGTGGCATAATGTCCGTGTTGGCACAATGAAAGCACTTCACCTGGACATGTCCTGCTTTCTACCGCACCAGATTGAGAAGCTTTCTACTCTTTCCTTCTTTGTTTTTGGCAGCTGCCACAATATCTTCATCAAAGTTCTTTGAGGAAGATCCGTCCGTAAGCCAAACATCTCTCTTCAGACAAGATCCTCGACCATCTTTCTTCCTTATCCTGGCAATTTCTCCACCACGACAGTAATGCAAGAGAATGCCAACCCTTCTGAAGCCCAAGGAGAGCCAAGCCACTAAAGTCCTCATCATCAACAGTAACCCCCACACTTCCCAACTCATCCCTACATTGGATGAACTTCGTGAGGTACTTGGGGCATACTGTCGCCTTTCTCCATCTTTATGTTTCTGAGTCTATCCTTGAGCGCCAACGTCCTCTGGTCGCTCTTGCTTTGGAATAAATCTGTCAAGGCTTTCCACATCAAGAATGGAGAAGCCTTACCATGAAGGCTGGACACTATGTGATCCTTCACACCCTCCAACAGAATCCTTCGACACTTTGCTGTCTTCTTTTGCCATGCGTCAAGTACGGCAACATCACTAGAAGTAGGCTTTGGAATTTCTGCATCTATGAACTCCTTCAACCCATTTTCATCCAGCACCGCCTCCATCCTGTCCTTCCATGAAATATAATTCGAGCTGCCCTCAAGGGCATACTCCAATCGCAATCCGTTGAAAGACATCTCAACTTCAACACCAAGAAAACACTGCTGCAAATTCGAATTCCACCAGCACAAAACTCAACCGCTTCAATGTTTTGCAATTTCTCCAATGATCAATATCGCTCTGATACCATGTAGAAATTTGAATAACTGATATATTATTCACCGAGATTCTCCTGATCACACACTATTTTAGCTTCATGCACAATACATAATCTCTTCTACCATTGATCATTACATGCGGAAATAAAATCAATTGCATGCACACATTAAAACCATAAACAATCACACATATGAACACAATATTTCATGGGAAAGCTTAAAGCTGAAAACCCCAACTATCTGTATATTATATGTCATAGATATCATGTAACAATCATTGTACAAAGCTTCTCACAAGCTCTCAGCACAACCTCCAATTGCTACACACTAATCAAGCTAGATCTAGCAAAACACATGCTCCAATCTCTGCCACCTGATAGCCAGCCTCTATTGCGTAATAAATGCTGTAGGATGGCTCATTAAATAACTTGAACCACCTGGCTTTTACTGCGCAATCCTCATGGGCTCCTCCAATCACTGGTAGTTGCAAATATGCAACAATATAGTCACAACTGATAGTTAACCTGCTCTTTCACCTATTTCTGCACTGGTCTCCACTAAAACTGTCCATGCACTGAAGTTAACTAATGTATTCTTTAGTTGATTAATGAGTTTATAATTAGTGAATTAATTAATAATTAATTCACACCACTCTTCACTAGTGCATTAATCAGTTAGACTAAATACAACTAGTTCAACTATGTTTAGATTAGTTAAATTGAACACAACTCCATTAACTTCCTCAATCAACTCCACCAAACTCTCTCACATGAGTTCTAAATAAAGTCTCCATGCAATAGCTCCACTTAACCCCTAGGAATAGCGTAATTCCTTTTGTCAGCTCCTGTGCCACATCTGTGCACTTAACTGAAGTGCTCCAAGAGAATAAGATAATGTTTATAGTCCAAATATTATTAAGAGCTAATAATATTCGACATATCTATTTTTAGACTCGCAATCTAAAAATAGATTCCGCCCAATATGTCTAAAAATAGAATTCCATCAATTTTTTCCAACTTGACCAACCATCCACAAATAGCATCCTGCAACTCATAGAATATGACGACATGTCTAAAAATAGACATAGTCTAAAAATAGACTTGCGCCAAAAATAGCCTGCGGGCCGCCTTAGTGAAGGCGACTCTTTTCACTAAGCTCATCATCTTGTTGCAATCTCAACACATCGAATGTGGGTGGATTTTCTTTCTTGAACTCATCTGAAAAATATTCCCCATCAATCCTCCTTTAAGGGTGATAAAAATAATGACCGTGATACCTGTCAGAACCAAAAATAGAATAGTACCTATGTCCATCACCTCTCTTGTCTAGTGTATCCAAGAACCGGCCATCCCTATCGTATCATCTATATTTGACTTGTTCCCACTGTAAGATCTACTGCCATATGCCCCATTAGTCCTATCCTCCTGTGACTACATGATTCTCTCATTTTATGCTTTGCTTACCAAGTATTCTTCAGGAAAATTTACACCAACCCTGCCAAGTTCATCACGACATTGTGTGAACTTGCTCAAATACTGCAGAATAATGTCATTCTTATGCATCTTGATTCTTCAAATTTTACCCTTGAGTGCCAACTTCCTATGGTCACTATTATTCTCAAACAATTCTGTAGTGATATCCACATTATGAACAAAGTTTCTTTTCTTTGGAGATTTGAGACAATGTGATCCTGTACTCCCTCCAATACTATTATCCTTGCCATGGCTACATATTTCTTCCATTGAGAAAGGTTTTGGGCACTATATTCCAGTGGTTTTACAACATCTGTCTTGATGTATTCTAGAAATCCATTGTCATCCAATACTGCCTCCATGCGATCCTTCCACGGAACAAAGTTAGAGGTGCCTTCCAATGCATACTCTAGACTTAGTCCATTGAAGGCCATCTTCTCATCTCTGAAGAGATCGTGCTGCACTTAACTACAAATTCGAGCCTCCTGAGAAAAAACTTCGAAATTTATTTTCTAACGTGTATCCTGCTCTGATACCATTTAGAAATTATGATGTATATTTGCAACCGATCATTAATCTTTAATCAAAATTACAAGACACAAACCTACTCTACTGCTCTGCAAACATTAATTCACAATTTAGAACAAAAATCTCACACATGCAATAATAAAACACACACATGCAAATAAAATTTTTCCCATGGAAAGAAATCTGCTAAAAACCCCAATGCCTTCTTGCATTAATGATCAAGGTGCATATTGGTGGCCACCCATCTATTCCATTTGGACCCCCACCATCGGTTCTTTCAGTTTTTCACTTTCATCACATCTTACTATTTTTAGCAGGTTTTTGGGTCCTGAACTTCCGGAGCCATTTTGGGGCCCTAATGATGCAGGTGGATATTGGTGGCCACCCACATATTCCATTTGAAACACCACAATCAGTTCTTTCAGTTTTTCAGTTGTAGCACAACTTACTATTTTTAGCAGTTTTTTCGGGTCCTGAACTTCCGGAGCCATTTTGAGGCCCTAAACAACATTTTTTTTGGGAAAACTCGAAGCAACATGGGTCCATGGACCGATGTTGGTAACACAAAAAGTTTTACTCCTTGGATAGATCTTTTTAACGAGGTATGATGCACGTCAAAGAAAGATCATATGCCAAAGTTACGTCCCTGGGAAGTTGAAACACCAATTTACCCAAACTTTCCTATAGTTTTGGCGCTTCATCTCCTATGGTTAGGTTTTTGGATGTTTAGGGTTTTTCATTGTTTCTAAACAATAAATTAGCCTTCGAGCCTCATTGTAACATAGTTCAGAGGCATGTAGCTGCCACATCTCTTGTCAGAGATAAGCTACCATCGCCCTAGCTATTTTATTTCCATCTTGTCTGTAAACATATTTCAGTTATTTGATATTAATGAAATGAAGTATTATTTCTGCTACATCTCTGTGTTTATGTCTATTTCTGTATTTTATTACGTTCCTGCATAAATCCAAATCAGTGGTATCAGAGCGGTCTGCTCTTTCTTTTTTTTTCTTTGCATGTCCCCAACGAGGCCAGGGTATAAGGAGTTAGGGCTCGATCTGGTTGAACCCTTGCAAGATCGGCCTCACAAACCTCGACGACCTCCCATGGTAGAAGAAAATAAAGACGAGGGAGCAAGAGATCCTATAAAATATTTCTCGAGGAGTCCCTCGAGAAACAAAGGAAAGTGATGATGGATAACTTTGCTCAAATCCTTCAACGACTGCCCACCTACAACACATCTCCATCCAACAACCACTCTGGAGGTGCCACTCCCTTCAAGGTACATGTAAAATTTGGAATTCATGTATTTGAAGGCTAGATAGATGCAGATGCCATAGATAAATGGTTGAATTTTCTATAAGGGTATTTCTCGGTCCATGATTTCTCCGACCGAGAAAAATTATTTTTGCACTTCTCAAATCCGCCCCCTTGGTCAAAGACTGGTGGGAAACCTACTGTGAGGAAAAGGACGAGGGGGGACCCTCTATGTTATCGGCCACACCCACTTGGAATTTGTTCCGAGATGGCATTAAGGAACAATACTACCCTGTGGGGAGCTATGAGGACAAATACATCCAATGGACCACGTTGCGGCAACAAAGGGATCAAGATGTGCATGAACTGACGAATTTTTTCCATACCTCGCACACAATTTTGGGTATTAAAGATTCAGAAAGACATTTGGTGCTCAAGTACCACAACTATCTGCATAGACACATTCAGGAGGAAATGGAGTTCCTCGACATTACCTCTCTTGGCACGACATATCGCTATGCCACCAAGATTGAGCATAAATTTAAGAAGAATAAGAGAGAGTTTGGATCCACGAACCCAAAGCCAGGGGAATGTGCCCCTCAACCATAGAACAAGGGGCAGAGCCAAAGTGGGGCGACTCATAACACCACCAAAAATCTAAATAAGGACACGGGGAAGTGGTGTAAATTCCATAATAGCCCCACTCACAACACAACAGAGTGTTGGGCCAAACAGTCGCTGGTGGCCGAACTGAAGGCACCCGAATCAGATGCATGTTCTGATCCTGAGCCAGAACTAGACTAGGGAGATGAAAAAGGGAAGCATATCATTCATGCGGACCCCAGTTCCATTGTTGCCACCACCAAGATCTAGATGGAGGATCTCGATGATCCAGAGGAGGGGGAGCACCTCTTCCATTCACAGATGTGGGTGAAGGGTTATCCACTACAATTTCTCGTCGATAGCGGAAGCCAAAATAATCTCATTTTAGTAGAGGTCGTGAAGCGGCTTGGCCTACTGACCATAGCACACTCGCAACCATATACCATCGGGTGGCTTCACCTAGGGAGAGATTTGCGCGTCCTCCAACAGTGCCGCCTTTTGTACATCATCAAGCCAGTCACATATGAGGTATTGTGTGATGTTGCTCCTCTTGATGTAGCTGATGTATTATTGGGCCAACCATACTTGTGGAGGCGACATGCTATGTATTAGTCTAGGCCTCGTGCTGTTATTATTACTTTGGGAAATAACTTGTATAGGATATGGGAGGTGGTACCTCCTCCTGTCATCTCTTTGACTACTACAAAACAACTTAGTAAGATTTTTTCCCAAACCAGGA
The DNA here is from genome assembly GCA_034641835.2 of Pinus albicaulis. Taxonomy (NCBI): domain Eukaryota; kingdom Viridiplantae; phylum Streptophyta; class Pinopsida; order Pinales; family Pinaceae; genus Pinus; species Pinus albicaulis. The sequence continues at coordinate 149,074,732 of CM076573.1, forward strand.
AATTTATTTTCCTTACAACTTGCTCACAGGGAAAGAAGAATATTGTGGCCACAACCTCAAAACAGGGCTCCCCTGCATGACTGCAGCTGTTGGAAAGGTAAATCCCCTCTGCGGACAGAGGCGATCCCTTTAGCCCTAGAGTGGGTCTAGCAATAAGGGAACAAGCTAAGGTATAGGTACCTAGCTAACAAATGAAATAGGTTGGGGTAGATCGACCTACCTAGATTCCAATGCGATTGTCGCAGGTGTAGTCGTCGCAACCTCTCGATCTCTGTCCCGACAGGTTGCGGTCCTTCAGCAATGATACTCGTATTCCTGCACAAAGATCAAAGACAAGAGCTATATACAATATAATAACTTCATTCGTAGCTAACTAGTCAGTCAAGGAGGACTAAAGACATTGCAAAAAATAAACCATATTAACACAAGATGGGAACCATATAATAGTCATGTATATATAAATAGAAGAAAGAGATTATAACCAGAGCCTTGACGTCGCAGCCTCCTTCAGCGGGTTCAGTTAAAGTGCGTCTCGAAGGATCGTCGGGGGATTGCAACGGGGCGAGGACACAAGCCTAAGCTCTCTCTCGACAAAGGTCTCTTTCTACTCTATCTCACCAACAAGATGTTCAAGAATTCTCTTCAGCCTTTCAGCTTCCATTGTTCAACTACTGCATCAATGGAAGATGGCTTTATTTATAGTGGGAGAGGAGGAGGTTGGGCTCCCTACAATGGTGGAATGGAAGTATTATCCTTTGGGAGGTTTCCTCAAAAGGTGGAAACAAGAGGCCAAAGGAGGGTGGTCATAGTTATTCATTCAAACCACTCAGGCTGAATCGCCCATGAAGTTGTTATGATGGAAAATTCACCTTTATTTTTAAAAAAAATTCCAAAAACAGCTTGGCACGGGTAGCTAACTAGGATAGAGTGCCAATGAGTGTGGGGCCCAATGTTAATCTTCCTCATTGGCGCGAGGGCATAACGGTCTACCAGCGCTAACCCAAAAACATGTGTTTCAGATGGTCTGCTAAGGAAATTGTCAATAGAAGGAATGTTGTCCTCATGGCAAGGGATGCAATGATGGTCTTTGCAAGGCATGAAACTTTGTATTAGTCACAAAAATGGTCCTCCAATGTGTGGGATGGGGATTGCAGGGACGGTGACAAAATGCTGTGTAACAGATGCCCCCTAAATCATGAGGTCCGAGAGTGAGGGAGGGCTGAAATGATTTATGAGAACACGTTCAAACCAAACACCGCTGTTGGAAGACTTGCAATTACAAATACAAATGATATCTCTGATACATGAAAATGTGGTGTGGGTGGAGCAATCCATAATAGAGTACATAAAAACTGAGATCCGAGGTATGAACGCAACCATCCAGCAATAAGGATCAATAAATAGACTAATGTATGGTCGCAGCCATCCAATCAAAAGAGTCATGCAATAAGTCATGATAAACCAGAATATCCCACAGCCTAGATCTTATTAGACAAAACCCAGGGTCTTGCGCTCCATCTCGACCTGAACAAGTACAAATTCAAGCATGCGAATATGTGAGGTGAAGTCGAACATGCAAGAAAGTCACCTGATTAGCAGCCAATGATGAAATTTGTTAACAGGCACGAGAGAAAACACCAATAATGACAATGGCTCTCAAAGTACATTAGGTACAATCCACGAAATGTGAATAGTGATCTGGCATTGAACACCCACATAATCACTCGATCGAAGGCCAATGATGTGGACTTGTCGTCGAATGCGAAGAAATCGCCATTGAGGCATGCAAGCTCCAAGGTACCGGAAGGGATTCTCTAGGTCAACTTCTTGGATAATGAGTTGAAGTTGACAGGAAGTGACCCGGTCGAAGGAGGGCCATAATGTTTCCCACATCTTCGACACGAGACAGAGGAACACGATGATAGTGAATCATGACTGAACAGAGGATTAGAGGAAGGTTGAAAACTGCAGAGGAAAACTTTTCTTGAACATATCAGTGACACGACTCTGGATTTGGCAGTATTTGACATCAATGGATCTGAGGTCATGATGACATGGAAAAGAGAAGATGAGAGGCCAAAACAGATTGCCCAAACCCATGGAGGCAAAAATGACGAAATGAAATGTCCCCAACCTAACACGAATGAAAATGAGCGTCATGTTCAAGAGAAACATACTGCCGACACAACTAATATCTGGTTCCACTTTCCCCCACCATTTCTGGTGAGTACCCCAATTATTTTTGGAAAAAAATCTTGAAGGGGATAGCATATGCTTGTGCTGTAAGTTTGTCCTTCAGAAAAATCCATCCTAGTACATTTTATGAGCCCTAGGAAGGAGGAACTCGGTGAACTTCATGGTGACGATTTCTGATGTCATCAAGGTTTAATGAGTCTAACAAAGGAAGAACTCGACATCTTTTCATGTTTAGAGGGTTTGAAAAGACGTGGAAAAGAAAACTCCAGCAGGTCCCTTTTCGTAAATTGTCCCTTAGATCCAAAAAGGTAGAAAACAATATTCGAGAGAACCTCTTAGTCATGATAGGCTAAGGTATTCCTTTTTCATAAATAATCTATCCTAGCCTGAAAAAGGGGTAAACGTATATTGGGTAGATATCATTTCACAACTATTTAACAAGTTTAAAATGACAAGAGTCTCGACAATATTTTCACTTTTTAAGAGTAAGAAAAGAGTTGAAAGTTGACTCCTCCTGGAGGAACGAATGGTATTAAGGGTAGCAACTCGTTCCAGTGATGGTGGAACTTCTCTGAACAAGTAAAGGTCAAGAGGCTGGCTAACAAGACCACTCATTGCAGTGGTTCGTCAGGAATGGGTGAAACTACCAAGTGAAGGTGTATGATCGGCCAAGTAGATGGAGACGATGGAATGAGAAAACCAAGGTTCATCTGGAAAAATAGGCTGATAAAATGGCAATCACGAGAGGTAAAATAAGAATGATTTCATTTTTACACAAGCTTGAAAACAAGAAACTCTTCTTTAAGTTGGTTTCATTTTTACACAAGCTTGAAACTTTTCAGAAAAATATGCTTGGAACCAGTTTCATTTTTACACAAGTTTGAAATGGCAATAAACTATGCTTGAAATGTTTGCATGCCCCCAGCATGGTAACTCTATTCGAGGTACATGCCCCCAAGCTTCAGTGCATTCACCAGAGTAGACTACTAGTTACTGATGGGTGGATGAAATGAAGGTTCAACTACGAGATCAAGTGAAAGACTCGACTGGGATTTTATGATATCGAATCAAAGACTCGAATTGAAAAGGGAACCCGTTTCATTTTTTAATGAGGTTGACATAGTAAAAGAACTGTCCTCAGGACACCTTGTTTTTTAAAGAGCTTGACGCAAGAAAGTGAACTCTGCTCCAAAGAGCTTGTTTCATTTTTTAAGGAGCTTGACAAAAGAAAAAGAACTATGATCCAACCAGCTTGTTTCATTTTTTAAGGAGCCTGACACAAGAAAATGAACTCTGCTCTAAAAAACTTGTTTCATTTTTAGGGAGCTTGACACAAGAAAACAAACTTTGCTCCAATGAGCTTGTTTCATTTTTTAAGGAGCTTGACACAAGAAAAGGAACTATGCTCTGAAAGAACTTTTACCATAACGAATAAGAGGTCATGGCTTCCAAGAGGTTCACATCTGATGGGAGAACAACGTCTTGGAAAATGCGACCGAGTGCCCCCAGTAGATGGTAATAGATGGCACTATCACTGGAAGAGGGCAACGAGCGAGTGGCCACATGATTCACCTGTGATGGGAAAGACAAAACCAACAGATAAAGCTCTGGCAGGGATGATGGTGGATCAGCTTCCACCTTCGGACCAAAGAATGAAAGCTAATCAATGGTCATGATCTGATCTTCATGTGGAAAACAGATCACACGAAAGAGGGAGGAGACAAGTGCACCCATAGCATAAGCATAGTCGTGCCCCAAGATTAAATTGAAATCTAAGGGGCTTGGAAAAACCATCACTTCTATACAGATAGTTTGCCCTCCCAAAGTGATCGACAACTTCGGAAGGATCCCTAACGGTTGAATGGTTTCGCTATTAAAGGCCAACAGATTCTACGTAACAGGCACAAGCAGTAGAGAACCAAAATAGTTCCAAGTAGTTGAAGATAGAACACTAACAGACACTCCTTAATCTATAATTGTGCTAGGTATGGCCACATCAAAGGTCTGTACTGTGATCTCAAAAGGCACATAAGAAGGAAGGCGGTATGCCGCAAATTGACTCCAATCGAAGGAAGAGATCAAAATACTTGGAGCGGGTACCATTGAACTGAGATGGTCATCCCCTGGTGTTACCAAAGCAAGAGGAGCATCCTTCTGGACTTCCATCATGGGAGCAGGAGGAATAGCTTCTTGAACTACATGGATGGGAGAATATTTCTCCAAGTCCGAGGAATCTGAAGAAACAAGAAGAATGTGAGGGGAATGATATCCACTCTCAACGGAAAAGACCTGATGAACCACAAGTGGGATCAAATCAACCGATTCCACGACCAATGGTTGGTTGGGAACAAATTCTTGAATTTGAACTTCCGAGGGAGCGGGATCGACCAAGGATGACTCTTGACCAATCTTTGAATCAACTAGCGGAGGAATCAAAGAAAGCTTCTTGTAACCAACTGGAAGGCAGGGTGTAGAAATATTCGGGTTGTCCAACAATCTCGTGGCTTCATCCATGTACGGAAAAAGGTGAATGGGATGATGCCCTTCACACAACTTACAGGGATTCGTAATCTTACCCTTTTCTTACAAGTCGTATCATGGCTAGTTGAAAATGTGCCACGAATATGACTTCCAGAAGCCAAAGGCAACGGGGGATGACCGTCAGACCATGCTTCAAGTACCTTGGGAATGCTAGGGCAGTGTCGAAGAAAATGGTCACCTTTGCACACTATGCAAGGGAATTTGGCTTTTCGTGGAAATTTGGATGGTTTATCAAGGGAAGGTGCCTGAGGCGCGATAGCGGCAGAGATGGCCTCTCTCTTATCTGACTTATTTTTTTCATCTTCTTCTTCTTTTTCTTAGCCACCTGGTTACTAGAATCCAGACTTTCACTAGGCAAAGTAGAAGAGGAGGATGAAGAAACAAGTGAAGAAGTAGAGAGGTCCACCTTAGAATCAACATGATGCTGTCCAGGTGGAGGGGGTTGTTGTACTGTGGGTGGAACACTCGAGACCATAGAGGTCGAGAATAACCAAACTGGAAACCCAACAGTTAACCCAGGCAGGGACAATGTTGCCATATAAGGAGCACCAACATTCCCAAAGCAGGAAAAGGACCAGGATTCCCTTCGGAGGGGATTCCTTGGTTGGTAAACTCCAGAAACGTTGCCATTGGAAACAACCTTAAAAAAAATACTAAGGAAGATAAGTTTAACCAGGAATATTTCGTGGGCAGTTAATTTTATGACATCAGAACAAGACTTTGTTGTTTCATGTTTTAAGAGTCGAGAAACAGAAAAAATATGACTCTAGTCACTTTTAGTTTTAACTGAGCGTGAAAGGACAAGCTTCTCGATGATATTTTCCTTTTTAAGGAGTCACAAAATATCGAAATGACTACTCAGGTAATCTAATAAAGAAGGTGTACCAAGTTTCCGTGAACTTCCATATACACCTTGGTGATCAAATGAAAGAGAAATTACCAAGGACTTAACATATGTGCAGGTAGTCTCCCCAAATGATGTGTTCGATGTATCATAGTTACAGGGCGACAAAATCAACTTCCTATGGATAAAGGATTTGAACCTATGAGGGTCTCCTATTATATACACGATGGTACGGGGAGCACAAGTCCGTACTAGTGCTGTCTAAAGCCAGGTGGTGAATGACAACTACTATGTTTAATGACACCGGAACACATCACTAGCCTAGACCTCTAATAATGTTTGCGTTAGGTTCCGATGCTTCCTTATATTAATTGAATAAATTTTAAAGTTGATCTTGAATTGAGGTTTCAGTTTCAAGGCCCTACTGAATTTGATCTCAAATTTCCTAAATGCACACTACATGCAAAAGAACATCATTTTCCGTTTGATGAATGCTAACTAAGAGAAGGATATAGATCTTTCAGAAACAAAAAAATAATGAAAATATACGAAGAAGGCCCTTAATGCATCTAATAAAACCAAAACGAGAAATGAAAAACTCTTTCCTAGTTCATCAAGCGTTAGTTATACAAAACAACTTTTCATCTCCAATGCAAACGAAAGAATGCAAATTTTTTGTTTTTTTGAATGAATGAAGCACACAATGCACTAATTACATTAAAAGTAAAATTGAACAGTAGTTTAGAGTACTGCGAATGTAGATATATAAAAATGAACAATTCGAAAGAAATACAGACATAAAAACATACTCAAACCAATGACGCACTCTTTTAAAAAAGTAGAAAGCTTTCAAAATGACCCAAACAAGAAATGTGATCTATGCTTGAAGTGAAGAGATGGAGAGTCAAAGAAAAACAAAAGTAATCATTCAAAAAACTGAAAACTCAAAGGATCAAGAAATACTAATACAACTGATCAGGGAATCGAACCAACCAAATCCAAAAATACTCGAACTTCAATCATAAGGGTCAGTGAGCGAAAGACACCTAGAAACCTTAGGGCTATGAACTGCACCGATAAGAGAATAGACAAAAAACTGAGAAGAACAAGCCTACAATAGTAAAAAAAATTCCAAAAGACCAATTTCCAATCAAGAAACAACCCAGAGTCAAGAAAAACTGACCAAAAACTAAACAAAAGGGTCAAAGCAAATCCTACAGGATTCAACGTGACTGTGAGGCGGTAATACGTGCCAAACAGGGGTTGGCGCTACTGAAACAAAATCAACAAGCGCCAATTGGCGCGACTGTTTAAAAGAAACTCGCGCCAAGATGGATAAATATGGGAGGAGGGAAGAACCAGTGAGGATAGGTAAATCTTGACACTATGGAGATGAATAGGAGAATTCTAAACACTCAAGCAAGCCAAAAAGGATAGACAAGCAGTCAAACGACCGATGTCGATGGGACGAAAAAATCACACTGATCCCCAGTGGAGTTGCTAACTTGTTGGAAAGGTAAATCCCCTCTATGGATAGAGGCAATCCATCTAGCCCTAGAGTGGGTCTAGCAACAAGGGAACAAGCTAAGGTGTAGGTTCCTAGCCAACAAATGAAATAGGTTGGGGTAGATCGACCTACCTAGAGTCCAACGTGATTGTCGTAGGTGTAGTTGTGGCAGCCTCTTGATCTCTATCCTGACAGGTTGTGGTCCTTCAGTAATGATACTCGTATTCCTGAACAGAGATCAAAGACAAGAGCGATATACAATACAATAACTTCATTCGTAGCTAACTAGTCAGTCAAGGAGGAATAAACACATTGTGAAAAATAAACCATATTAACACAAGATGGGAACCAGACAATAGTCATGTATATATAAATAGAAGAAAGAGATTACAATCGGAGCCTTGACGTCCCAGCCTCCTTCAGCGGGTTCGGTTGAAGCGCGTCTTGAAGGATCGTTGGGGGATTGGGACAAGGCGAGGACACAAGCCTAAGCTCTCTCTTGACAAAGGTCTCTTTCTGCTCTATCTCACCAACAAGATGTTCAACAATTCTCTTCAACCTTTCAGCTCTAATTGTTCAACTAGTGCATCAATGGAAGATAGATTTATTTATAGAGGGATAGGAGGAGGTTAAGCTCCCTACAATGGTGGAAGGGATGCCTTATCCTTTGGGAGGTTTCCTCCAAAGGTGGAAACAAGAGGCCAAAGGAGGGTGGTCGTAGTTATTCAGTCGAAGCTCTTAGGCTGACTCGCCCACGAAGTTGTTATGATGGAAAATTCGCCTCTATTTTTTAAAAAAATTCCAAAAATAGCTTGGCGCAGGTAGCTAACTGGGAAAGAGCACCAATGGGTGCGGGGCCCAATGTTAATCTTCCTCATTAGCGCAAGGGCATAACGGTCTACCAACGCCAACCCAAAAACATGTGTTTCTGATGGTCTGCTCAGGAAATTGTGAACAGAAGGAATGTTGTCCTCATGGTAAGGGATGCAATGATGGTATTTGCAAGGCATGACACTTTGTATTAGTCACATAAATGGTCCTCCAATGTGTGGGATGGGGATTGTACGGACAGTGACAAAATGCTGTGTAACAACAGTAAATTGACAAAGTCATGGAGGAATATGAGGACATTTTCTCCTCACTCACAGAGGTTCCTCTACACTGTCAGGACAAGCACTCCATTGTGCTGACCCTCGATGCACCGCTTCTTGATGTTGCCATATCTCATGTGACTACACAGAAAAAATCCACACATGTACTGTTTGAGGTTGATAAAGAAACTAAATTTACTGAACGTATCCAGCATGTCTGTCTGTAGGTCCATTATATCTTCGACAAATCTAATACCTAGTTCAACAAAATTTTCCTCATCTCATGGAGGATCTCCACCCAATGGGGACCATTTATTCCTATGGGGGGAGGAATGATCCAGGTGGATATTGGTAGCCAACCATCTATTCCATTGGACCCCCACCATCGATTCTTTCAGTTTTTCACTTTCAACACATCTTACTATTTTTAGCAGGTTTTTGGGTCCTGAAATTCCGGAGCCGCTTTGGGGCCCTAATTATGTAGGTGCATATTGGTGGCCACCCACCTATTCTATTTGAAATTCCATCATGAGTTCTTTCAGTTTTTCAGTTGTAGAACAGCTTACTATTTTTAGCAGTTTTTCGGGTCCTGAAATTCCGGAGCTGTTTTGAGGCCCTTAATGATGTTTTTTGGGAAAACTGGGAGAAATATGGGTCCATGGACCAATGTATCTCACAAAAAAAATTTGTACTCTTTGGATAGATATTTCTAGCGAGATATGATGCGCTTCAAATGGAGATCGTATGCCAAAGTTACGTCCCCGGGAACTTGAAACACCAATTTATCCAAACGAGGCCCATAGTTTTGACGCTTCATCTCCTACAGTTATGTTTTTGGATGTTTATGGTTTTGAATTGTTTCTAAAAAATAAATAGGCCTTCAAGCCTCATTTTAACATAATTCAGAGGCATTTAGCAGCCACATCTCTTCTCAGAGATAAGCTACCATCGCCCTAACTAGTTTATTTCCATTATGTTTGTAAACATATTTCAGTTATTTGATATTAATGAAATGAAGTTTTATTTCCACTGCATCTCTGTGTTTATGTCTATTTATGTATTTTATTGTGTTCCTGCATAAATCCGGATAAATTAATCTGATGAATAGAGATGTATTACAATTGATTTTCTCAACTGAGCACAACCTCCAAGTGCATAACCTACATCGTTTCTGACTGAGAAGCTATGACCCAAACTTAGTAAAAATTTTCCTTTTCTTGAGCTCCTATTACCTTGCACTGTTCCTTGAGAAATTAGGCCCCTATTATTTAGGAATTTCTCCAAAATGGATTGCGAAATTCCTTAGGCTGATCATTTGATTGTATGCAACACCTGTACTCTCAAGACTAGTCTACACCTGATGTTACACGGTCTTGGAATCTCCACAAATCCCGGGGAACTTGAATTATTTGCATGCACTAGATATTTGGGTTGATTGAGCAGTTAACTGGATGATCACTGAGTTTGACTGAGTCCCACTGCATAACTGGTCCTCCACTAGTTCCTTCAATAGTTAAAACTAGTTTAATTGAAAACAACCTTAGATAAATGACCTTGATTGCTACAAATTAGAAATCACACATGTTTAACTGAACTCTAACTCCTCCAACTCGAATTTACTAAGTAAAATGGTGACACAAGCCATCTCACATAAGTCAAAAATGCATCCAATTTGTTTGCTGATGTGGAAATTCGATTTTTCTCAATTTAATCAAGGCAAAATCAAATTGAGAATTTATTGCTACATTTTTTGACAAGCATTATAGTAGTGACGTGGGAGCTTCGGTCAATGCCTTTGAAAAAGAGTGAAGGAAGCCCAAATTTTCCCTAAAAACTTTCAAAACCCTAACATTACAATAATAAACTGGGAAGCCTATCCATATCATTTATAGGAACATCTCATTTTGAAGAGTGAAACTATAGTTGGAGAGAAGCACGAACCTAACTTTATTGAAGAACTAGGTGCCATCACCTAGAACATCGACCCTATCTACTGTTTTTTCAAAAGCGAAACTAAATAATTGGCAATGAAGTACATAAATATGCACATATCTCCAAAACATGAAACCAACTTCAATATATGCTGTTTTTTCCGAGAAAAATACCTCAATCACACTTGTTACATCAAGTCTATACGTCCCTCCTTCTGATTTTGATGGGAGGGATATCTTAAGTGAACTATAAGGAAGATAATTATTCCATCGCCTAGAATGAAACTTTGGAAACCCTAAATTGCATACCTTCTCTCTTGTTGAAATACGTAACTAGGTTTGGTCTTCTGTAATATTCCCACTTTAGCACACAGCTACACAGCTAAAGGGAATATTAAATTTTGGTGTTTACACATAGGAGGTAAATAAATGGGTAAGGAGGCCCATACATTGTATAATAATGAATAAAATACCTCATAATATGACAAGGGATATTCAGAAGAGCTGGATTTCATACCCTCAAGTATGAAAGGGGACATTTGCAAGAGGACAAGGTCAAGTTTGACCAAGTCAACAACGCTAGGATAAGAGGTGGAGACCACTTGGAGAGACAACGCAGTGTGAATGGGAGGAAGTTTCCTTGGTGGAGGAAACCATAGGGAGTGGGACCCATGGGGAGAGATTTCTCACTTGTTTAAAAGGAGGGAAAGGCAGCCATTGTTTCGCAGGTATGTATTATTGATTTCTTGGTCTATTCAGACTTTGTGCAGTCTCCGTTGTTTAGCAGAGTTGCAGTGCTCCTTAGCACAAGGATATCCTATTTAGGAATCCTTATCCTTCCAAGAGAGGTCTCTTGAAGGATCCTATACTTCATTCTCCACATTCTGGCTCAAGGCCAAGCCACCTCCTTCAGCTACAACGTTATTTTTGCTCAAGTATAACGTTGTGTGGTAGGGTGTTGTAGTGGAGGTCCTCAACACCATTTCCGGAGCTGATTTTCAGAGGAGGGAGCTTCTATTCCTTTGGAAGGTTAGTGAGGAATGTTTTAGATCTTATTGCAGATCTTGGCATTGGGCCAATTCATTCCCTTGCTTCTACAACGCAGTATACACCAGAGACTGCGTTATTTCCAGTGATCATTTGCAGTAGGGGTTTTGCAGATTGTTGAGAGGGTGAGATCTTCAGTGATATGATCAGCCTTTCACTTGGAAGATCCTTTGGAGGAGGTCTTTTATCTGATGCAGCATCTTTAGCTTTCTCCATCCATTTCCAGTTTCTGAGTTGCAGCTGCTACCCTGTAACTCCGACATTTTGCAGATTTTGTATATTTCAGCCAATCCTTCCAGGATTGATTTGAGGTAGTCTTTGGGAGCTGAGATATTCACTCCTAATGTTGTATGGGCCATAAATTTGTATATATATGTATTTGACATATGTTAGCATGCAATTTCTCTTATAAAACTACGCAGTCATAGCTTGTGCACATTGTGCAGCAGTGTTTTGTCATGGTTTATGTACTTGTTTCTTGAGGCTGATCATTGCCTATCTTGAGTAACACTTTCCTCAAGATCTTGTATACATTTTTTGTTGCTATAACTTAATAATATGGCTATTAATCTTTCTCACATTCTATGATTTGATTTATCACTGCTACTCCATTATTGTGTTTTCATATTGTTGGGTCTCCAATTTGGGAATATTATAAGATATTCCTAACATTGTATATTTTCCCTATTTTGGGATATTACAGTGGTATCAAAGAATAATCTGGGCTTAGCCTATGGATCTCAGCCATGATGCTATCAAGAAAAGAGAAGATGAAGGCTCCATTATGTGGAGAGAGAAAGGAAGATGGGCTTACAAAGGTTCTTCCAAGATCTGTACAGAGCATTCATGTAGATTTCAAGAAGACAAGGAGGGAGATGTGTATAGAATCTCCAAGAGGGTTTGAAGCTGAGTCAAACTCTAGATTTTCTTATGGGGATTGTGGGCATGCAGCCACACCCTATGATGCAAAACTTAGTCACATGGCCAATTTTTCCATAAGAGAAAGAGGAGAAGAAGGATTGCCTAAGAGGGGAACTCTTAGTGGTTTCTTGCATGAGTATGAATCTCAAACTTAGAAGTTTAGAGATCATATCACTTTTCCAGAGTTTTTCAAGATCAAGGTGAGGAGGAGAAAGTAGCACAATGTGGGTAGATTTCTTATATCTACCTTTGATGGTTCACCTACTTGTTCAGCCAGGAGTTGGGTGGAGAAGCTAGACACCTTCTTACAACAACATCAAATTTCTGAAGATGAAGCCATAAAAGTAGCAACGCTGCATTTTGGAGGTAAGGCCTATGCATGGTGGATATTTGAGTCCTTTTCTTTAAAAAATGCAAATACTTCTTCCTATGCATAGTTCATTAAAACTTTGGTGAAAAGATTTGGTAGGAAAAACTCTGAAACACATGTGGAGGAGACAAACAAATTTAAACAAACAAAACCCTTGCATGTGATGGAGGAAACCATAGACTCAAAGCCACTTCAGAAAACCATAGAGGAGGCTGATATCTTGCATTATAATTTGTTGGAGGCAAGACCTTCATATTGTATTTTGGCATGAGAAGGCAAAGAGATCCCTTTTCCAAAAGAGGATCCAATCATTGAAGGGTTTCCCATTCATTTGGAGGAGGCTAAGGGCAACAACGCTGTCATGTCTAGAGTTGATCTAGCACCTCATGTAGAGGAAGGAGGAGCTCTTGCTCCAATTGGAGGGATTCTTGTATCATTGCAAGGAATTCCCCAGGATCACACATGTGGAGATGAAGGCACAACTCATGTTCTACACGTGCCATTGATGATGAGGTGTGGAACTATGGAGATACAAGGAGGAGATAGGGAGGATGACCAGCATCATGTGATGAGGAGCACACATCCCTGTCTATTTCATGAGTTTGATACACCTAAGAGGGAGAATGGATTGCGCAGTGAGAGTAGGGACAAGTCCGTCCATTCATGTATGTAGTCTACTCCTGACGATGATGTCTCATTGCATGGAGACATTTCACCAAGGAGGCCACCAATCAGCAGATGATGAGATATGCTTCACATTGTGAGGCACCATTCATTGATTTCAGAGGAGTGGAGACCTTGGGAGGTCATTGTATAGCGCTGAGGGTTTTGAGTAGACACAAGGAGGAGAGAGGCATTCTCTCAACATCATCTTTACCCACTCTCAGTTCAGATTCTGCGCTGCGGCAGAAGTAGCAGGGGAAGGATAGCAACCTTCCAACTTGCATATTTGGCATGAGAGATGTCAAAGAGGAGGATGACCATATGAAAAATGTTCCTCATGAGAGATCATCAATGCTGTCACTATGGAGGATAGATCCATATTGGAACTCCTAGATATTGGTGGAGTATTCCAAGGATCTTTTCACTTTTATGATATTGGATGACCAGTTGCATGAGGAGGGATATTCAATCAGAGATGGGGTCATATACTATCATGGTAGGATCTTCTTATCTGGAGCTTCCAAGATCAAGGAGAAGTTTCTACAAGCAGCTCATGAGGATTTCCTTTTCAGCCCCACTTGTTCTATGAGAGCATACCACACCATCATGGAGGGGTATTTTTGGAAGGGTTTTGAGGAGGAGATATATTAGCATATGAGGAGATGCATGGATCATATGGAGATGGAGGAGTTAGCACAACCAACTCTTTTCCCTTTTAGGATGAGGGGAGACTCATCTATGAGCCACTCCATTTGTATGAGAAAAATATATGGTAAGGGTATTGTTGATTTGCATAGTAATTTGTCTATATGTATGCATCTGTTAACCATATATGTGCAAGAATTTGCTCAAATTAGGGATATTCCTCCTTCTAGATTTTGTGGTCTACTTAAGGCCAATATAGATGATCACTCCCTAGGAGGATATGGGGAGGATTTTTATTGTGGAGAACATACTCACCTTGCACAATACATCATTCACTTTCTCCATAATTGTGAGGATATTGGGGCAGCAAGAAAATGGTGGGGAGGCCACCCATCATTTCATTTTCTATGGCAGTTAAGAGTCAAACTACGTTGGTTACATTTGAGGGAACATTGTCCTTATCCCTTACTCCATATGGCAGCAAGCATGATTCTCATTATGGTTCCCTTTGTTGTTATTGTTATTGCTTTTCTTGGAAGCATAATTGGGGGAGAGGCACATTGGGTGGATGTGTCCTTTCAGGGAGGAATTACCCACACTTTTTGCACCACATGTTCTAAGGGGAGCATGGGAGATGTTATGGCCACCACAGAAACACATTTGTTTCCTTATGAGGTGAGCCATATGATGGATGTGATGCCATATGATGATGATTTCCAACTCATCATATATGGATATATTTGGGCCAGCATGATTCATAACGTTGGAGAGGAGGTCTTTGATGATCCAATTTCCTTCTTGCCACTTGAAGGCAACATTATTGCAGCCCAAGATCAACAGACACTCTACACTTATCTTAAGTGGAGAGAAGAACAACGTGGGGTAGACTATTCTATCTACCAAGATCTGATTTGCAGCCCACCTACATTGCCGGAGCTCAAGGTGGAGGAGCATTTTTCAGGATTTGCCATGTTGGGAGGTAACTCACTTTGTATGGATGATTGCTTGGGGTGGGAGCTTCATATGGGGATGGTAGATCCCAACTCAGATCAGAACTCATGCCTCAATAAGGCCCCTCATTTTTATCTAATTTGCAGCTGCTTGAGGACAAGCAACATTTGGGAGGGGAGGACTGTAATATTCCCACTTTAGCACACAGCTAAAGGGAATATTAAATTTTCCTGTTTACACATAGGAGGTAAATAAATGGGTAAGGAGGCCCATAAATTGCAGAAGAATGAATAAAATCCCTCATAATATGATAAGGGATATTCAGAAGAGCTGGATTACATACCCTCAAATATGAAAGGGGACATTTGCATGAGGACAAGGTTAAGTTTGACCAAGTCAACGATGTTGGGAAAGAGGTGGAGACCACTTGGAGAGACAACGCAGTGTGAATGGGAGGAAGTTTCCTTGGTGGAGGAAACCTTAAGAAGTGGGACCCATGGGGAGAGAGTTCCCACTTGTTTAAAAGAAGGTCAAGGAAGCCATTGTTTCGTAGGTTATGTATTATTGATTTATTGGTTTGTTCAAACTTTGTGTAGTCTCCGCTCTTTAGCAGAGTTGCAGTGCTGCTTAGCACAAGGATCTCCTGTTTAGGAATCCTTCTCCTTCCAAGAGAGGCCTCTTGAAGGATCTTGTACTTCATTCTCCACATTTCGGCTCAAGGCCAAGCCACCTCCTTCAGCTACAACGTTATTTCTACTCAAGTATAACGTTGTGTTGCAGGGTGTTGCAGTGGAGGTCCTCAACACCATTTCCGGAGCTGATTTTCAGAGGAGGGAGCTTCCATTCCTTTGGAAGGTTAGTGAGGAAGGTTTCAAAGCTTATTGCAGATACTAGCATTGTGCCAATTCATTCCCTTGCTCCTACAGTGCAGTATCCACCGGAGACTGCGTTATTTCCAGTGATCATTTGCAGTAGGGGTTTTGCAGATTGTTTAGAGGGTGAGATCTTCAGTGATATGATCAACCTTTCACTTGGAAGATCCTTTGGAGGAGGTATTTTATCTGATGTAGAATCTTCAACTTTCTCCATCCATTTCCAGTTTCTGAGTTGCAGCTGCTACCTTGTAACTCCGACATTTTGCAGATTTTGTATATTTCAGCCAATCCTTCTAGGATTGACTTGAGGTAGTCTTTGGGAGTTGAGATCTTCACTCCCACTATTGTATGGGCCATACATTTGTATATATATGTATTTGAAATATGTTAGCATGCAGTTGCTCTTATAAAACTACGCAGTCATAGCTTGTGCACATTGTGTAGCAGTGTTTTGTCATGATTTATGTACTTGTTTCTTGAGGCTGATCATTGCCTATCTTGAGTAACACTTTCCTCAAGATCTTGTATACATTTTTTGCTGCTATAAATTAATAATATGGATATGAATCTTTCTCACATTCTATTATTTGATTTATCACTGCTACTCCATTATTGTGTTTGCATATTACTGGGTCTCCAATTTGGGAATATTATAAGATATTCCTAACATTGTAGATTTTCCCTATTTTGGGATATTACATCTTCATAATGACATATGTAATCATTATTTTATGTATTTGATGTAAATATAAAAATAAATTTATTATTTTCATTCTTGAGGCATGGGTTTCATGCTCAAGGAAAATTATTTTTTAGGTCAAGCACCAATTAAGTGATTCTATGGCTTGTTATTAAGTATAGAAGTTAATTGAGTCATTTTCATGTATGGAAGGAACTTTTGGGCATGTTACATATTGTAAAGAAAATTTATTTGATTAAAAACTAGAGTCAAATACCCTCCAAGACCTTGTCAAATAGAAAGAAAAAATTCAACCTACACGAAGGGAAAGGTTGGCCTAAAGATAAACAATTTTTACCCCTGAAAATCATATATATAATAAGGAGCTCGAACTCATTTGGATACACTCAAGAAAGTTTGATCTCGTCAAGATAGAAGCCAGAAAAGGACGAATAAGAAGAAGAAAAACAAGATCAAAGTTTTTGGGTCTCTCTCTCTCTCTTTTGTGTTAGGGATTCTAAAGTCGCTGGGAAAGTCGAGTTGATGGAAATTTTTTGGGAAAATAAAGTTGTTAGAAATTTTTTGGGCATGTCGAAGTGATGGAAATTTGTTGGGAAAGTTGAAGTGTTGGATGGTTTCTGGGGTGTAATTTGCAGAAGAAATTGCTGGGGTCAAAGTCGCTAGAAAGAAAGCTCATATAGGAGAAAGTTGTGACTTGGCCTTGTCGGGGTCTTTGTCAAGGTTATTAGGTATTGGGATTCGTCTTTTGAATATTCTATAAGAAGAGAATAATTATTGTGGTTTTTCCTCTCAAGTGGAGAGGTTTTTGCCCTGGATGATTTCCTATATCTTATGTCCTTGTTCTATATGATTTGGTAGATGCTTGATGATAAGAGCACTAAATATAATCAAGAGAAAGAAGAATCTAATCAATTTAAGTAAAAATACATTGCAAGTATTTATAAAATTAAGAGAAATAACCTAATCTAGCTGCTTTAGTGATCCGAATTTATGCAGGAACACAATATAATACAGATATAACCATAAACATAGAGATGCAGTGAAAATAATGCTTCATTTTATTAATAAAAGAATGACTGGAATAAGCTTACAAACAAAATGGAAACAATCTAGGGTGCTAGTAACGTATCTCTGAGAAGAGATGTGGCGTACACAAGCCTCTGAACTATGTTACATTGAGGTTTGAAGGCCTATTACAGACATAATGGAAATAGGTGAGTTAGGGTACTGACAACGCTTATATCTAAGAAGAGATGTGTCAGCTACCAGCCCCTGAATTGTGTTACAATGAGGCTTGAAGGCCTATTTATTTTTGAGAAACAATGTAAAACCCGAAACGTCCAAAAACCTAACCCTAGGAGATGAAGCACCAAAACTGTGGGCCCCGTTTGGGTAAGTTGGTGTTTCAACTTCCCGGGGACGTAAATTTGGCATATGATCTTCGTTTGACATGCTCAATAGCTCATTAGAAAGATTTTTTTGAGGAATAAAACTTTCAGTGTGAGCAACATCAGTCCATGGACCCATGTTGCTCCTGGTTTTCCCAAAAAACATCGTTTAGGGCCTCAAAAAGGCTCTGAAAGTTCAGGACCTGAAAAAATGCTATAAATAGTAAGTTGTGTTGAAAATTACAAACTGAAATAACTAATGGTGGGGGTTCAAAGGGACTCGATGGGTGGCCACCAATATCCACCTGGATCATTAAGTCCCCAAAACAGCTCCGGGAGTGCAAGAATCGAAAAGCTGCTAAAAATAGTGAGCTGTGCTGAAGCTGAAAAACTAAAAGAATTGATGTTGTGGGTCCAAATGGAATAGCTGGGTGGCCAACGATATCCACCTGTATCATTCCTCCCTCCTTAGGAATCAATGGTGTCCATTGTGTTAATTTCCTCCACGGGGGGAGGGGGGGGGGAATTCTGCTGAACTTGGTGTTGGATTTGTCTAGGATGTCACAGAACTGTTGGCGGACATGCTGGATGTAGATGTGCCACCGGTGGGAAGCAGTTGAAGGATCTGGGATAGGTTATCCATCATCGCGTTCCTCTGTTTCTCGAGGGCCTCCTCGAGCAATATTTTGATAGGATCTTCTACTCCCTCGTCTTTCTTTCCTTCCGCTAGGGGGGGTTGTCGGGGTTGCGAGGTTGAACTCCTTCTACCCTGGCCGCGTTGGGGACATGAAAATAAAAATAGAGAAAGCGTAGACTGCTCTGATACCACTGATCCAGATTTATGCAGGAACGCAGTAGAATACATATATAACCATAAACACAGAGATGCAGTGGAAATAATGCTTCATTTTTTTAATAAAATAATGACTGGAATAAGCTTACAAACAGAATGGAAACAAGATAGGGTGTTGGTAACGTATCTTTGAGAATATATGTGGCATACACAAGCCTCTGAACTGTGTTACATTGAGGCTCGAAGTCTAATTATAGACATAATGGAAATAGGTGAGCTAGGGTACTGGCAGCGCTTATATCTGAGAAGAGAGGTGTCGGCTACCATCCCCTGAATTGTGTTAAAATGAGGCTCAAAGGCCTATTTATTTTTGAGAAACAATGTAAAACCCAAAACATCCAAAAACCTAACCCTAGGAGATGAAGCGCCAAAACTGTGGGCCCCGTTTGGGTAAGTTGGTGTTTCAACTTCTCAGGGACGTAACTTTGGCATCCGATCTTCGTTTGATGTGCTCAATAGCTCATTAGAAATATCTGTTCGAGGACTATAAATTTTGGTGTGAGAAACATTAGTTTGCAGACCCATGTTGCTCCCAGTTTTCCCAAAAAACGTCGTTTAGGGTCTCAAAACGGCTTCGGAAGTTCAGGACTCGAAAAAAATGCTATAAATGGTAAGTTGTGCTGAAAATTACAAACTGAAATAACTAATGGTATAGGTTCAAATGGACTTTATGGGTGGCCAATAATATCCACCTGGATCATTAAGTTCCCAAAATGGCTCCGGGAGTGCAGGACTCGAAAACCTGCTAAAAATAGTAAGCTATGCTGAAGCTGAAAAAATGAAAGAATTGATGCTGCGGGTCCAAATGGAATAGGTGGGTGGCCACAGATATCCACCTGGATCATTTAGATATATCAAAATGGTATCAGAGCTAAGGTGACAAGGCAAGAAAATGAAACTTGTAGAAGGACCATCAAAAGGAATACCGAGAAATGTGAAAGCATAAAAAAAGACATCAAGAAGGGATACACAAGGACCGAGCACTATCAAGGAAGGAACCAAATAAAATCTCAAAATCCTAGATCATCCAAAGAAGAGTTCCACACTTGAAGCATTCTTGGGAAGCTCTCACATTTTAAAATCATCATCTCAAGAAAAATAAGGACCTCAAGGACCCGATCCACTCAATCAAAGAAATACCCTAAATTTGAAGCACCTTGGAAATCCAACATATTCTACACTATCATCCAAGGAATCAGGAAGAGGCGTTGTCATCACCATCAAGGAATCAATGTGATATCCCTCTTGTTAAGTCCAGGATCCTTTTTTGAAGGAATACATATTCATTAAGAAGACATATTCTATTATCAACATCATCAATAAAAGCAAAAAGTTGAATATTTCGTCATCAAGGAGTATCTTCAATTGAAAAGTATCTTTATATCTATGTCTCAATCTATCAAAATGATTTCATTTTGCAATGAAATCAATAGGTTGGTTGGGTCATCAAACTTTCTTACATGGAAAAAGAGGACAAATTTTATCCTCATAGAGAATGAAGTTATTGGTCATATCAATGGTAAGGTATTGAAACCATCACAATAAGAATCTTAAGCACTGTCAAAATATTTGAAAGAAGGGCTGAAATTATTCTTATAGAATCCCTCAAAGCTACCCTCATACCTTATGTATCAAAGTTGGAGACATTAAAAGAAATCTATGAGAAGTTAGTAGAATTTTTCTCTGTAAGCATTGTTGGAGATGTCATATCTTTTAGAATTCAATTATATAATATTAAGGTATCAAAGGAAGAAGGGATAACCTCATATCTTATGAGGGTGTCAGAAATACGGGATCAACTACAAGAGTTAAGGTAAATAATGTCCGATAAAGAAATGACCGCTGTGGTACTCAATGCACTACCTAATGAATGAGGAAACTTTTTATCAAGCATCTATGGAAATAAGGAACTGATTTAATGAAATTTTGTCATTATGAAAGATTGAAGAAACTAGGTTAAAATAAAAAAGTGATGTGGGACCAAGAAAAAAAGTTCAAGCATTTGCTACCATGGCCAAGAGAAAAGGAACATTTGGGAAAAAGAAGATCGATATGTCAAAAATCCAATGTTATGGTTGTTAAGGAAATGGGAAATACAGGAGAAATTTCCCTAAATTCAAGAAGGAAAACAAGAAAAGTAAATAAATAATTGAATCTCATATCACCGAAGAAGTAGAAGAACCTGATGGGAAGAAATCCAAGAAAGAAGGGATAGATCTTCACTATTAAGGTATCTATAACAAGAAGAAGTAGGAGGTGAAAATAGCTATACCATGGTCAAAAATTTCTATTAGGTTATTAATCAATGCAAGTATTAGGATACATTATATTAGAATATGGCATGATACAATTAAATAAAAGTATCATGACATCATTGTAAGGATATATGAAGTAGAAGCAATCATCATAGAAAGGAAGAAACTCTTGATAATATCATTTAAAGCATAAATAGTAAAATCATGGGTAGAATAAATTCATATAGCATATATGTCATCACACATCGTCATCATTAGGAAGGAGAATTTGTAGGATGAGGATAATTAAGGTCCTCTGTTGGAACCTTGATTAGAAGGTTCACCTCTCTTAGAAGAAGAAAGTGTCTCGCTGATCATTTCACCTGGTGTGGAATCCATTGTTTAGAAGGATAATAGTATGGTGACAAAGGAGTGCAGCATGTCAATATGGTTGAAGTACTTTCAATCAAGGAAAGGAAGTTTCCAAAGGAAGTCTAGATGAACAAAAGGAGAAAATAGTTATGTATATGTTTAATAGATTAAGTCATGTGATCATATAGTTGCAGGCGGTATGGGTAAAATATCTACCTCATGAGCATGATCAAAGAGAAGGGATCTCTTCCTTTGGAAATATGCATGAAGGAATGTCTCACATATTAACAAGATGAAATCAACATAATATGTCCTCATATGGAATATCAGGTGGTTGAAAAGACAAAGGAACTATTGATGGAAGTTCCTGAAGAGAAATATGTGAAGAAAGAAATAAGAGATCGTGAAAAATGAAACTATAGTCACTGATAAGATAAGATAAAAATGCTCAACATACGATGAATAAAATGATTGGCTAGGATATAGCTAGGGAAAAGGTATGAAGAGTCTAAAAAAGTATGGAAAGGAAGGAGACCCTTGACATTGAATATTTTGGACATGTGCCAGTAAATGTGCACGATGTTGATGTTGCAAGCAAACAAATGTCATGATGAAAGGCCATCATAAAATATAGCTTTGATTTGATGTTAATTTTTATTTTTGAACAACATCTTGATGGATTGATACAGGGCTATCAAAAAGAGAGTTGTAAATGTCACCTACAACTAGCACTCATGTGGTTGGATGGAAGATCCTAAAGGAAACATGAAATGGAATAGGTAGCTATATGAAGAAAAGCTATATGTGGACTATAAGATCACTTTCTAATGAATACAATGATGACATGAATGAAATGGTTCATGATGGATGGATGATTCCCTACAAATAAAGATGGAGGCTATAACCCCCTCCTCCCACATCTACCAAAGTAACCGGCCAACCAGGTAAACATGTGATAAGAGACTAATATGATATGATTCAACTCCCCATGTACAGTTAAGGAAGTGGAACTGACACAACACAACCAATATTACCTTCTACACATTCTATAGAACCTCTAGGATATAATCCACACTTCCAGGTGAAAAACCCCTAAGGGCACTCAACATTTCAATGAATTAAACCTCCAGTCACTCCCTTTCCAAGGCCTGCATGTGATTGAGAACCCTAGTCGCTCCCATGATCTTGTCTAAGTGCGACTGTAGCCTTTTTCTACAAGTGCTATGTGAGTGATTGTGAGAGTTAAGGCTAATTTATAGGGCTAGGACCCAGTCACCACCCATAAATCCATGAAACTTCCAGAAATGAAAATTAACATTGAAACAATGATACAAATGCAAATAGTTGAACAAGGACTTGACTGGACCTCTACTAGCCATGACAAACATTTCGTCAAACATGTCACAAATATGCATTCTACAAGTTAAAACAACAAATATGAGTAAAGGGGTCTCATACTTATCTAAAAATCACTAAGAAGCATTGATGCCTTATCACATTATATTAGCTGTAATATAATATATTAGGTCATATATTCATCGTTCATTCATTTACAAATCAAAACATCATGAGAGCCATACATCACCACTGTCATAAAACATACTTTTAACCAAAATATAAACAAAAGAAATAAGATGGATATGAAAACCATAAATACCACATATGAACCAATAAATTTACACATGAAATACCAAGTGCTATGAAACTAACTCCAAAAATAGAAGAAAAGAGAGATCAATGCCTTATAAATCAGCCACTTCGAGGGGAAAACCTCCTTTACGTTACATAAATGAACAATTATTGGATGATACAAATGAGAAAACATCATTTCTATACATATAAGTCCATGGGGTCAAAATATAATCCTAGCCGACCTAACAATAATAATGTAAGGGCACAATAATAACAATATGGGGGTTACAGGGGTACAATAATAACCATAAGTGGGCTACACTAACAATAATAAGGGACTACACTAGTAATATAGGGACCTAACATGCCCCTCTCCTTCAAAAAAGTGTTGTCCTCAACGCTTGAGTAGATCTTGATGCTTTTGTATAAAATTCTCATCCTCCCATGTAGAATCTTCAGTGGGTAAATTCTTCCACTTGATAAGATAATATTTAATCGATTTCATAGCTGCCGAGTCCTTGTTTCCGTGACTGTTTCTGGTTCCAATATGATTTTTCCTTCCTCATAAAGTTCTAGAAATATTGTTTTAATTGGAAGTTTGTCACCTATAACCTTCTTTAAGCATGAAACATGGAAAACAGGATGCACTTGAGAAGAAGCAGGAAGCTCCAATTTGTATGCCATAGTACCAATATTTTGCAACACCTTGTAAGGACCATGGTACTTTGGCGGTAATTTATTATCCTTGTTAGCTTTCTTGAGGGACATTTGTTTGTATGGTTGTAGCCATAAAAATACCCAGTCTCCTACAACAAAACTTCTCTCGATGCGATGTTGATATGCCTATTGTTTCATTCGATTTTGTGCCAAATTTTGGTTATCCTTTAAGAGTTGGAGCACTTTTTGTTGATGCTTAATGTGATTTTCCACTGCTTGAACCTTAGAATTTTCTCTTAAAGATGATGTGATGGACAGTGGATGATATCCATAAAGTGCCATAAATGGGGTCATTTTTGCTGTAGTATGGAAGGAAGTGTTATACCGCCATTCAACCATAGGTAACCACTTGACCCATTATGTTTGTTTATCAGATACAAAACAACTAAGATATCCTTCCAAACATTTTTTCACTATCTCAGTTTTCCAATCAGATTGAGGATGATAAGATGAGCTTTGAGATAGTTGAGTACCCAAACAAGAAAATAATTCCGTCCAAAAATTTCCCTTAAAAATGGGATCTCTGCCGCTTACAATAATCTTTGGGTTTCCATGTAGCTTTTGAATTTTTTCCATAAATACAGTAGCAACTGCACTTGCTTTAAATGGATGAGATAATGCACAAAAGTGTGCATACTTGGTAAGTCTATCAACTACCACCATGATGACTCTCTTTCCTTCAGACTTAGGTAAACCTGTGATAAAATCCATTGAAATCTCCTCCCAATGTTGACTTGGAATGGATAAAGGTTGTAGAAGACCCAGGGTCTTAGTTGTCTCCACTTTATTTTGTTGGAAAACCAAACATTCCGCCACAAACTTTTAAATATCAAATTTAAGGCCATCCCAAAATTTTTTTTTCTTCACCCCGTCGTAAGTTTTTAAAATTCTTGAGTGTCCTCCTAAGGGAGAAGTGTGAAATTCCAAAAGAATATTTTGTTTTAGGCGGGAATTCTTACGAAGATATAAGTGATATTTGTACCATAAGGAATCATTTTTCCAACTAAATATATCAGATGTACTAGGATCTTGCTGCAACTTTTGAATGAGTGTCCACACTTCTTCGTCATTTTTCCATTCATCCCTTACTTTGGTTATCCAATTTGGTTGGATAATAGAAATGGCACAAAGAAAAACTTCCACCTCTTCAACCTTTCTTGAGAGTGCATCTACAACAACATTTAACTTCCCTTTTTTGTAGATGATTTCAAAATCATAACCCAACATCTTTATGACCCATTTTTTCTGTGCTTTTGAAGATAGTCTTTGTTCCAAAAATTATTTAAGACTATCATGATTAGTTTTTACCTTGAAGTGTCTTTCCATTAGGCAAGGTCATCATTTATTTAGTGCATGTAGTATTGCCAACATTTCCTTTTCATAAATAGCTTTCTATAAATACTTTCCTTTTATTGGATGACTTTGAAAAGCAATGGGTATTCCTTCTTGCATTAATAAAACACCAATTCCATTTCTTGAGGCATCGCATTCAACAATAAAGGTTTTTTTGAAGTCTGGCATAGCTAAGACCGATGCTAGGCACATTGCCTCTTTAAGATGTTCAAAGTCATTAGTTTCTTTAGGAGTCAATGAAAATGCATCTTTCTTCAATAATGTTGTTAGAGGTGCTGCCTTTCTCCCATAATTCTTAAGAAACTTGTGATAATACCCTACTAACCTGAGAAATCCTTGCAACTGATTTGTGGTTTTTGGAAATTTCCTTTCCTTAATGGCTTTAATTTTGTTAGTGTCTACCTTAACACCATCGTGAGCTACAATATGACCTAGATATTCCACCTCTTGTACTCCAAAGAAACATTTGGAGGTTTTTGCATATAATTGTTTCTCCTCCAATAGTTTGAGCACCTTGTCAACATGTTGAACATGATCCTTCCAAGACCTGCTGTAGATTAGTGTATCATCAAAAAATACAAACACAATTTTTCTAAGAAAATGTTTGAAATTGGAATTCATCAACCCTTGAAATGTAGAAGGTGCATTGGTAAGGCCAAAAGGCATGACCAAAAATTCATAATGACCCGCACGAGTTCGAAATGATGTTTTTAGAATATCTTCAGTTTTCATTCTAATTTGATGATATCCAAATGAAAATCCAACTTGGTAAAATTAATTGCTTCATGTAATTCATCCAATAATTCATCAATCACAGGAATGAGAAATTTATCTTTAATAATGAGCTTATTGAGCTCCCTATAATCCAGACACATGCGGCATGATCCATCCTTCTTGTGCACCAATACTGCTGGAGCAGAGAAATAACTTTGACTAGGTTTAATTATACCAACCTCTAACATTTCTGCAATCATACGTTCAATTTCACTCTTTTGGACATAAGGATATCTGTAAGGCCTGATGTTTGGAGGAACACTTCCTGGAATCAAATGAATAGCATGATCATGATCATGAATAGGTGGGAGTCCTTTGGAGTTTCAAACACATGGGAATGATTGTCCAAGACTTTTTGAAGATATGGAGAAATAGACGATTTTGATGTTGGATCTTCTAGTGAGCATAATTGTGCAATTACGCCTTGTTGTTATTTCTTCAGAAGCTTTGTCATGACATTAGAGATTATTATCTTTCTCGGCTTCCCTATGATACCCTGTAATTCAACTTCCTTTCCTTCTGAATAAAATTTCAAGAAAATTTCTTGAAAATTAAAAGCTACCGTCCCCAAAGATTGTAACCATTGTACTCCTAGTACAACATCAATACCTCCCATTGGAATGGAAAGCATTGGACTATTCAATACATATTACCCCATGGTTAGCTTAATATTATGGCATTTTCTAGATCAATTTATAGTTCCTCCATTTTCAAACATCACTTGACACTCGGGTGCTGGGTATAGGAAGCAATTCAATTCATTGGCTACCTTACAATGAATAAAATTATGGGTACTACCCGAATCAATCAACACTATTACCTTTTTCTTCTTGATATGTCCTTCTATCTTGAGATTTTAAGGAGTGGTAATTCCTGCCAATGCATTACAAGATATGGTTAGATTCATTTATTCTTTCTCTAGGGTTTTTTCTAGGTGTATATCCTCTTCTTTTGAAGTTACTTGTTCATTTTCTTCTTCCTCTTCACAATCTATGTAAAATAATTTATTCTCAGCACACTTATGACCTTTAGTGTATTTTCTATCACAAATGTAGCAAATCCCTTTTGATATTTTTTATTCCAATTGCTGTGGTGTCAAACTTGTAGGTTGTGGAATTCTAGGAGTAGAAACACTTCCACCTTTATAGATGTGAGTGGTAGGATTCCTTGTCACCATAATTTTACATTCAATTTTTCTTGCCAACATGAATACCTTCTCTAATGAATCAGGTTCCCAAAGGCGAACCTCATGTTTGATGTTATCCTTTAAAGTCCCTATGAAGACATCAATCTCGTGTTCCTATGGAATATCAACTACCCTAATATTTAATTTTTGGAAGTCCTCAATGTGCTCCACCACTAAACCCTTTTTTTAGAGATTTATCAATTGGCTAAAGAACATGATTCTATTTGTATCCTCATAATCTGCTATCATTTCCTCTGTAAAAATTGACCAAGTGACAATTTTTTTACGGGATAAAAACCATCGATACCATACAAATGTATTTTGTTATAAATATAAAGTTTCAAGGCATACATTTTGTGTGTTTTTCACATTATTGAGATAAAAATATTTCTCCATCTATAGTATCCATGTTACAGGATCCTTGCCATCAAACTTCATCATATCGATATTTGGAATATGGTGGGTATTCGATCCAAAATTAGAGTTCATGAAATCACGATTAACATTTATTTTGTTCTCATCATGAGTTTCATCTACTATTTTTTCACCATTAGGAATCATTTCTTATATCAACTTTGTCAAACCTTCCTTCAAACCTTCCATGTCTTCTTTTAGATCATTCTTCATGTCTTCTATGTTGTCTTTGATTTTTTCTTCCATGTCTTCCATGCCATTCTTTAAACCATCCATCTTAGCTTCCGCACCTTTATTCAAACCATCCATATTATTATTCAGACCATCCATCTTCACTTCCACGCCTTTCTTCAAATCTTCCATTTCATTTTTTGTTGCTCTTTGCGAGAGCAAAATTTGGTGCACTTGCTCTTGTAATTTTGATATATCATGTTGCACTTCTTCATCTTCATGAGTCATAGTAGAGTATTATTAGGGCATTATGGGCATTTAATTATTTTTTGGGGGAGTTTTATAATCCAATACTAATATCTATGCTTCAATATGCCTTTGGAATCACTTCAAATTGATTTTTGAAATAAGACTTATGCAATTTGAAAAAAATACACACCTTTTTCTTGCTTTTGAGGAGCTTGATATTGAAATTGAATTATCTTTTAGATTTCAGATCTTCCATATTTTAAATTCAGTCCTATGGTATCCCTCTAAATCTTCTTTCGAATGCCACAGGTCTGACCTGATTTGGATACTTAAGGACAAATTTATGCCCAATCTTCCACAATGACCTAATTATGGACTAGTTCAGTAGAGTGAACTTGTACGATGTGCCACATGTCATTGGTTCCTCCTTAGGCTATGAAATTGATATACATGAAACTAAATTTTGTTTCATTTCGACCATTTTTTACATAATTCCAATTCGATGCTCAGAGAGAGAGTTATGAAGATTTTCCCAAGATCACCTATTTTAGATGAAATTTGGGAGTCTGCAAAAACCCTAACTTCCACAGATCATATCTCCAAAAATATAGCGAACCAAGATCTGAATTTTTTACACGAAGTTCCTCAGGATTTCGACTTTGTGTGGTAAAAATTTCAACTTCTGAACCTTTGTAGGAAAAAAAGTTATAGAGAAAATTCCAAGATGGATTGTTTGGAGCAGTGAAACTCTAGAATACAAAGCTATGATACCAAATGTTATGAAACCAACTCCAAAAATATAAGAAAAGGGAGATCAACGCCTTAGAAATCTACCACTTTGAGGGGGAAACCTCCTTTATATTACATAAATGAACAATTCTTGGATGATACAAATGAAAAAACCTCCTTTCTATATATATGATTCCATGGGGTCACAATATAATCCTAGAAGACCTAATAATAATAATGTAAGGGCACAATAATAACAATATGGGGGTTACAGGGGTACAACAATAACCATAAGGGGGCTACACTAACAACAATAAGGGACTACACTAGTAATATAGGGACCTAACACCAAGTATAGGAGCTCTTAATAATGAATGAAAAGGCCAAATAGGTTTAGGACTTCCATGTTCCACCTGACTATGTATTGGATGAACCAAATATCTCTTCAACTAATCACCCCCATGCTATATTCCAAGCATGAATGTGGGATCTCATGAAAGAAATCCAACAAAAATGAACCAAGGGTTCCAGAGGCTAAACCATCTCAACCCTAAACCAATGATTCCACCTCACGGTGATACATCACTAACCATCACTAGATTGATCTCTACCAAAGCTGTCCAAGGCTCCAGAGCATTTGTTCCAACCAAGGCTCCAAGACTAGTAACTCAACCCACAACTACTATCAGGCTCTAGATTGTTTGTCCAACCAAGGCTCCAGGACTAGTAACTCAACCCAACGAGGGCTATAGATAATTTTTCCAACCAAGGCTCCAAGACTAGAAACTCAACCCAAAATTTTATAGGGCATAAGAGAATTTTTTCAACCAAGGCTGCAGGAAATAGTAACTCAACCCACATCGAAAGGAACATGAGAACCAACTAGAAAACAGAAAGGAAAACACTCCCACAACACCATGGCTATCCAAGAAATTGAAATTCTAGGAAAATCACTATGAATCTAGGAAATCCTACATGACAATGACAGATTATGATCGAGAAAACAGATGCATGTGACATGCATGCAAAAACTAGCAAGGAAATCATACATGCAACTCGGTACCTGCAAGAAAAACCTATTGTAGCTACTGTTCATGATGTCCTCTTGCACTTTCCTACTTTACCTTTTTCTTATTGCTCCAAATCCTAAGTATTCCACACTCCTCCAAGAGTTCCGCAAGAAAACTTTGTCCAAGAGTATGAAAGAGAGAGAATACAATGAGAGCTCCAAAACTCAACTGACAAAATTATGTGAACTGATCCCCAGCAACATTTTTATTAATAAGACCTCTATTTTCTTAAATTTTCAATTATTTTCCTTCATTTTCCTCCTTACATGGAACCTGTGACCTTTCACTTTCATTTTCTCCCATTTTCCATTATTTTCATAAATAAATGCCAAAAAATGCCACTTTTCCTTTCCAAGGCCTTAGCCATTTCCTTTGCAAATTTCCATAGCCATAATAAAACAAATGAACACCAACACTAGGATGTTTTTCACAACATTCAAATTGGAATATGTGTTCTATGACCATGGTTATTATTTTTCCTTTGTTAAATTTTATTACATGGAGTTTTAACTTGGGGCTGTTACGGACCCCTCACCCTTAGGGCTTAGGGGAACACCGTTATCAGTGTTCAATGACACCTATAAAAAAAAATAATGTTGATAGAAAGACATACTTCCCATGGAGCTTTATAACTTAGCTCATTGCAGTATGTACAATGATCATCCTGCTAAGAAGAAACCAAAATGACAACATAACAACCATAATGACATGACACCCATGCCACTTATTGGAGTTTTATAACACATCCCGTGGCGTATTTACATCCATATAAATATGGAAATATACCCAAACATAATACCCAAGCATGTACCAAAACATATACCATAGACATATACCAAAACATTCACTTAACTAGTGAGTAGAGAAGGATACATAGCTCGCATCTGATACGCCATCTCCCATGTAGCTTGATTAGGCCCAAAGTACTTCCAATTCACTTTAACTTGCTCGATTTCTCAGTTTCGGAGCATGATCATATTTCTTTGCAAAATGCACTAAGCTTATGGCTGGAATTATCCTTTTGGCTCCACCTACAATACAGACTAGTTAATCACATGATAAACATATTTAACATACTTTTTAAGAAATGACACATGGAAAAAATCATGGAATATCACTGTCAGAGGCAGTGCAAGTCGATAGGATACTGGTCCAATCCTTTCAAGAATATTAAAAGGTCCAAAATAACGAGGTGCCAGCTTGGCACATGATCCAATCCTCAAGGAGCTCTTCTTGGGCTTGATGTGAAAGCACACATGTTGCCAAACCTAAAACCCCTTAAAAAACATGTTCTGATTTGCATAAATTTTCTGCCTATCCTATGTTACTTTCAAATTATTTTTGATTACATTCATTTCCTATTCCATCTCTACCAAAATATTTGGTCCAATCAATATCTAGTTAACTGGACCATTCCAACTGATAGGAGTATTACAACTCCGCCCATAGAGTGCCTCAAATAGACTCATCATCACTGACTCCTCATACCCATTATTGTAAGCAAACTCAACCAACAGAAGGTAATCATCCAATCTCTTCTACTAATGCATCACATACATCCTCAACACGTCGTCTAAAATCTTGTTTACCCTCTCCGTATGTCCATATGTATGTAGATGATAAGATAAGCTGAAGGCAAATTCTATACCCAAACTTGCAAATAACTCTTTCTAGAACCTAGAAGTGAATTTTGCATCCATTTCTGACACAATATTCCTTGGAACACCATGCAATATGATGACATATCTAATGAAAACCTGTGCTACATCGTTAGCTAAATATGTAGACTTCACTGGAATGAAGTGCACTACCTTCGTCAACCTGTCAACCACAACCATAATCAAGTCATGTTGTATATATGTCCTTGACAAAAATGTGATGAAGTCCATGGAAATGACCTCCCATTTCCACTCTGGAATCGAAATCGGATGTAGTAACCCACTTGTATTCTTACACTCTACCTTTACCTGTTGAAAATCCAAGCATCTTGCCACTTCCTTCTTCAATTTCGGACAATAGTAGAACTTATTTACTGATGTCAATGTATTTTGATATCCTGTGTGACCTGAATATGGTTTCACATGAAATTCCCTCAAGATAAGCTTCTTGAGCTCACTGCTAGTTGGTACATAGATCATGTAACTAAATCTGATCAAGCCATATGCTGTAAGACGATAGTCCACATCTTGTGCACCTGTACTTGCATTTGTACTTGTATCTGTACCTGTACATTTACATGTAACTGTACTTTACTTTAACATGTGCCTAACCTCCATGTACCTGTTATCCTGTTGAATTTCCTACAAGATATAATCTTGTAGATCTGTCCCATAAGAACTCATAGCTGCAATGTGATTTACCTGTAACTTCCTGCTAAAAGCATATGCAACCATGTTCTCTTTTCCCTCGATGTACCTGATCTCAAAGTTTAACTCGCTAATCGTGGCAATCCATCTAGCTTTTATGGAATTCAAATTCGGTTAGTCAAACAAGTATCTTAACCCACTATGATCAATCATCAGTGAAAACCTCTTGCCAAGAAGATAGTACCTCCACATATTCAATGCATGGATGATCACTACCAACTCAAGATCATGTGCTGGGTAATTATGCTCATGCTCATTCAGTTTCTGTGACTCATATTACACTACCTATCCTTCTTGCATAAGAACTCCACCAATTCCTCTCTTTTAAGCATCTGTGCATACCACAAATTCTATGTCAGAATCTGCAATATTTAGTAGTAGAGAATGTGTCAACGACTATTTAAAATTCTCAAAACTTGCTGCAAATTCCTCTTTCCATTCAAGATTCTTACCTTTCATTTGAAATGATGTGATAGGATATGAAATCTATGAGAATTTCATGCTGATAAACCTCCTGTAATAACCTACTAACCCCATAAAGAACCTTACCTCATCTACATTCCTAGGATCTGCCCACTCCATGATATCACTTACCTTCTATGGATCCACTACCATGCCTTCCTTGGAAATGACAAGTCCCAAGTAGTGTACCTTTATTTGAAAGAAACTGCACTTACTTATATTAGCATACAAATGAAGCTCTCTCAACAATATCAATACGGCTGCTAAGTGTTTAATATGTTCTTCATTTTTATAATGTACCAGTATACCGTCAATGAATACAATAACAAACTTGTACAGATAAGGATGCAGCACACTATTCATCAAGCACATAAAAGTAGCTGGAGCATTAGTCAAACCAAATGGAACTACAACAAACTCATAATTCCCATATGTGGTCTGGAAATTTGTCTTGTAAATTCCCTCTTCCTTGATGTGTACCTTGTTGAGATTCAACAAGATGATGAGCTTAGTGAAAAGAGTCGCCTTCACTAAGTGGGCCCGCAGGCTATTTTTGGCGCAAGTCTATTTTTAGACTATTTCTATTTTTAGACATGATGATCATATTTCAGAAGTTGCAGGATGCTATTTGTGGATGGTTGATCAAGTTGAAAAAATAGATGAAATTCTATTTTTAGAATATTGGGTGAAGTTTTTTTATAGATCGTCAATCTAAAAATATATGCACGTCGATTATTATTAGCTCTTAATAATAATCAGACTCTAAACAACAACTTATTCTCTTGTAGCACTTCAGTTCAGTGCACAGATGTGGCACATCAGTTGACAGAAGGAATTACACTATTCCTGAGGGTTTACTGGAGCTATTGCATGGAGGACTCAGTTAGAACTCAAGTGGCAGAGTTATGACACAATTGGAAGAAGTAGTTATGGAGTTGTATTTAGTTTAACTCAGTTAGACTCAGTTGAGCTAGTTGTATCTTATCTAACTGATTGAGACACTAGTGAGAGTGGAGTGAATTAATTAGTTAATTAATTCATAAATAATAACTCATTAATCAACTTAATAATACATTAGTTAACTACAGTGCATGATAGTTTTAGTGGAGACCAGTGGAGAGATAGGTGAAAGGGCAAGACAAACTATCTGTTGTGACTATAGTGATGCATTGATTGCATCACACACTCAGTGGAGATGCCAATGAGGATTGCGCAGTAAAGGATGGAGTAATTCAAATTCATTCAGAGCTATTCTTCAGTAGATATTGCACAGTGGAGGCAGGCTAGCAGGTGGCAAATATCGGTGCATGAATTTGCAAGGTTAGGCCTGATTAGTGTATGACGATTGTACTGTATTGAGATCTTGTGATAAGATTTGTATGTTTGTATGAGGTTGTCATATGATCTCCATGTTAAATAATATATAGTTGGGGTTTTCAGCTTCAGGCTTTCCCAGTTAAAAACTGTGTTATGTGCGATTGATAATTTTTGTTTATGCTTCACATGTGTGTGCAATTAATTTCTCCGCAAAATATTAACAAGTGGAATAGATTCAGTATCTTGCATAAATTTAAATAGTGTGAGATCAGGTGGATCTTGGACATATGCATGGTTAGTGCATATAATTTCTACATGGTATCAGAGCATTGTTGATTGAATATTGCAATTCTGAAGTGAGTTTGTGCTGGTGGACAATTCGAATTTGCTACAGAAGATTCTTGGTGCAGAAATCGAGTATACGTTGAAATGTATTTCAACGGGTTGAGATTGGAGTATGCCCTTGATGAAGAAAACGATTACATAGCCTGGAACGAGGGGATCATTGATACGGAGGATCATGGGCTGAAGGAGTTCATTGATAGCGATGTTCTAAAGCCGGGATCTAGCGTCTTTGCATAAATGCACGATGAAAGACTGCCAAAAGACAAGAGGGATTCTGTTGGAAGGTGTGAAGGAGCAAATTTTGTCTAGCCTTCATGGGAAATCCACTCCATTCTTAATGTGGAAGGTTTTGACAGAATTTTTCCAAAGCAGAAGTGACCAGAGGAAGTTGGCGCTTAAAGACAAGCTTAGAAAAATAAAAATGGAGAAAGGCGACAGTTTTCCAAAATACCTCACGAAGTTTGTCCACTGCAAGGATGAGCTGGGAAGTGTGGGGGTTACTGTTGATGAAGAATACTTGGTGAGCGTGCTCTCCTTGGGCTTTCGAAGAGTTGGCATAGCTACGAAGACTCTATCAATGGATGGGAGAAACTGCTAGGATGGGAGCGACTTTGGTCGAATCTTGTGTAGGAGGAGATAAGGCGGGGTACCAGGGATGGATCTTCAGTGAAGAATGAAGATGAAGAGAATTGTGCTTTGGCTACCAAAGCAAGGAAAGGCAAGGGGAAGAAAAATTCTTCTAAATCCGGTGCGAAAGGCAAGAAGCA
This sequence comes from Pinus albicaulis, assembly GCA_034641835.2. NCBI lineage: Eukaryota > Viridiplantae > Streptophyta > Pinopsida > Pinales > Pinaceae > Pinus > Pinus albicaulis. Next base: position 149,109,413 of record CM076573.1, read on the forward strand.
GGACTTGTCCAAAGTGAAGTGTTTTCACTGTCACGAGCATGGAAATTTCACCACTAACTGTCCACAGAAAAAGAAGAATAAGCAGGCTGCTAGATTTGCAGCGGGAGAGGCCTTAGCCTCACAATTTGAGCTGGATTTTTCCTTGATCACATGCTTGGTTTCAAGTTGCATGGGATCGGTGTGGTATCTTGACAGTGGTGTGTCTTTCTATATGATGGGAGACAAAGAGTTTTTTAGTGACTTGGAGGAGAAGGACCTCCAGATGAATATAGAGATGGGTGACGATGGTTGGTATAGTGCGATAGGCATTGGGACCATTACCTTTGAGAGGGAGTCTGGTAATCCATTCTTGTTGAAGAATTTCATGCATGTTCCAGGTCTGAAGAAGAACTTAGTCTCAGTCGCAATGTTGGAAGATAGGGGTTATGATGTTGTTTTCAGTGAGGGAAAAGCCTTCCTTCGACATAAAAAATAGGTCAAAGCAAGAAGATAGGTGTTTGAATTAAGAATATCTACAATATGGAGGTAGATGGTTGCGTTGCAATGGTGGGCAAAGCAGAAGAAGTGGTAAGCCGCGATGAGGGCGAATTATGGCACAGGAGATTGGGCCATCTTCACCAAGGCACTTTGAAGATTTTACAGACAATTTCTACTGGACTTCCCAAGGGTACTCATGCGTAGTCAGATCAGTGCAAGGGATGTACTATGGTTAAGTTTGTGAAGACCACCTTTCATGAGAAGGAGAACCATGCTTCGGTGATATTGGAGAGAATTCACACAAACGTGTGTGGACCATTCTCGGTTGCTTCAACAGAAAAACACAAGTATTATGTGATATTTGTTGATGAATATTCTCGTAGATGTTGGATCTTCTTCATGCAGAAGAAGAGTGAAACGTTCTCAAAGTTCTCTGGTGAGTTCAAGGAATTGGTGGAGAAGGAGTTTGGAAGTAGGTGAAAGCTCTATGGGAGGATAATGGTGGTGAATACATCTCTCGGTGAATTCTGTAAGATATATGTAGCAAAGCAGAATTCAAGAGAACCTATATAGCGCCTGGCAACCCACAGAGAATGGGCTTCTGGGAGAGAAAGAACAGAATGATCATGGGAGGCTGACAAGCGATGCTGCATGACCGTGGCCTACCGATGCACTTGTGGGCGGGAAGCATGCAACACTGCTGTTGCGGGGAAAACCGTTGTCCTAAATAGAGTACGGTATGAGTACAATCGGAGGAAGATTTTTACCGGTAAGTAGTTCAGATATTTCTGGTTTGAATATTTTGGCTCACCTGCTTACATTAATGTGACGAAGGACGCTAGGAACAAGCTGGAGCCGACTGTAGAAGTTGGGATATTTTTGGGGTACACAGAAACACCCCATAACTATCGTGTGTATTTTCCAGACAGTCGGATGACTGTTGTGCGACGGGATATAAAATTCAATGAGGTGAAAGCCATGAAGTTGTCGCTTGAGAGGGAGCTACACTTGCATGCGGAGGAGGAACTTATTGTTCCCAAAGATGAGCCTTTGGATGTGGATCAACCACAGGAGGAGATTCATGGAGTGGAGGAGTCCACTCAAGCAGAACCAAACATCAGACAAGGCAGAAAGCGTACCACAGAAGCTGAGAGACTGAAGGTGGATGCGGCACAGAATGTAGGAGTTCCTACATCACAGCGCAGATAGAGACAATCACCTGACCGATATACTGGATACATGGCTCTTATGAGCAAGTGTATTGTGATAGAGCCATCTTCTTTTGAAGAAGCAGTGCAGGAGCCCACATGGGTAGATGCCATGGTGGAGGAGCATGACTCCTTTGTCAAAAACAGTGCTTGGGAGATTGTTCTAAGGCCGGTGGGAAAATTAGTTGTAGGATCAAGATGGATCTACAAGGTAAAGCAAGCTACTTATGGGAGCGTCGAGAAGTATAAGGAAAGATTTGATGCCCGGGGCTTGTCACAGATTGAGGGGATTGACTATGAAGAAACCTTTGCACCTGTCGCATGGTATTCTTCCATACGGACCATCCTTGCTCTCTTAGCGCAGATGGGTTGGCATATTCATCAGATGGATGTGAATACTGCATTCCTTAATGGGATCATTGAGGAAGAGGTGTAAATTGAGCAGCCTGAAACATTTGAGATCTTCAGCAGCGAGTTGCATGTGTCCAGGCTCAAAAGAGCGTTGTATGGGCTGAAATAAGCACCCCGTGCTTGGTACACTCAGATTGACAACTATTTCACTGAACTTGGCTTCACCAAGAGTGAGGCGAATGAAAACCTGTACCAGATTGTGGTTGAGAGTAATATTTTGATCATTGTACTTTATGTTGATGATTTGATACTAACAGGTGATGAGCAGTTGATACACTCATGAAAGGCTGATCTTGCAAAGGAGTTTGAGATGAAGGATTTAGGCCTCCTTCATTATTTCCTTTGATTGGAAATATGGCAGCGGGAAGATGAACTGTTTGTGTCTCAAGGAAAGTATGCTCAGGAGATACTGGAGAAGTTTCACATGCAAGGATGCAAGCCTATCGACACTCCTCTTCTAGGAAATTGGAAGAAAGAGGATGCTACGTCGATAGAGGTAGTGGATGCCACTGTTTATCGACAGTTGGTGGGTTCGCTCATGTATTTAGTCAATACAAGACCAGACATATGCTATGTGGTGAACCAACTTTCACAAGCGATGGTTAAGCCTACCAAGCTCTTTTAGAAGGTGGGCAAGCATGTATTGAGATATCTCAGGGGCACATCTGAGTATGGTTTATGGTACAGACGGATGGATGAGGTGAAGTTTCATGGCTTCACGGATGCAGGTTGGGTAGGAGGCCCAACAGACAGAAAGAGCACATTAGGAGGGATTTTCAGTATCGGGTCTACGACAGTTTCTTGGTACAACAGGAAACAAATATCTGTGGCACTCATTTCAGCGGAAGCGAAATACATGGCAGCAAGTTTAGATGCATGTGAGGCTATCTGGATGAGGAAGATTCTGGTTGGTTTTTTCAGTTGACATTTAGATCCCACGGTGATTCATTGTGATAATCAGATTTGCGTTAAAATCTCGCTTAATTCTTTGTGCCATGATAGATCTAAACATATTGATATCTGATATCATCATATTAGAGATTGTGTGCAGTGAAAGATCATGTTGCTTCAGTACATTCCCATGGAGGATCAGGATGTAGATATTCTGACGAAGGTGCTCACCAGGAGCAAATTTGAATACCATAGAGGCAAGATCGGGGTGAAGGATAATCCCTATCTTGTTGAGAGGGAGTGTTGATATTCAACAAGATGATGAGCTTAGTGAAAAGAGTCGCCTTCACTAAGTGGGCCCGCAGGCTATTTTTGGCGCAAGTCTATTTTTAGACTATGTCTATTTTTAGACATGATGATCATATTTCAGAAGTTGCGGGATGCTATTTGTGGATGGTTGATCAAGTTGGAAAAATAGATGAAATTCTATTTTTAGAATATTGGGCAAAGTCTATTTATAGATCGTCAATCTAAAAATAGATGCATGTCGATTATTATTAGCTCTTAATAATAATCAGACTCTAAACAACAACTTATTCTCTTAGAGCACTTTGTTTCAGTGCACAGATGTGGCACATCAGTGGACTGAGGGAATTACGCAATTCCCAAGGGTTTACTGGAGCTAATGCATGGAGGACTCAGTTAGAACTCAAGTGGTAGAGTTATGACACAGTTGGAAGAGTAGTTATGGAGTTGTATTCAGTTTAACTCAGTTAGACTCAGTTGAGCTAGTTGTATCTAGTCTAACTGATTGATACACTAGTGAGAGTGGAGTGAATTAATTAGTAAATTAATTCACAAATAATAACTCATTAATCAATTGAAGAATACATCAGTTAACTACAGTGCATGGCAGTTTCAGTGGAGACCAGTGGAGAGATAGGTGAAAGGGCAAGATAGACTATCTGTTGTGACTATAGTGATGCATTGATTGCATCACACACTCAGTGGAGATGCCAATGAGGATTGCGCAGTCAAGGATGGAGTAATTTGAATTCATTCAGAGCTATTCTTCAGCAGAGATTGCGTAGTGGAGGCAGGCTAGCAGGTGGCAAATATCGGTGCATGGATTTGCAAGATTAGGCCTGATTAGTGTATGACGATTGCACTGTACTGAGGGCTTGTGATAAGCTTTGTATGTTTGTATGAGATTGTCATATGATCTCCATGTTACATAATATATATTTGGGGTTTTCAGCTTCAGGCTTTCCCGGTTAAAAACTGTGTTATGTGCGATTGATAATTTTTGTTTATGCTTCACATGTGTGTGCAATTAATTTTTCCGCAAAAGATTAACAAGTGGAATAGATTCAATATCTTGCATAAAGTTAAATAGTGTGAGATCAGGTGGATATTGGACATATGCATGCTTAATGCATATAATTTCTACATACCTAATGATATCATGATCTCAAATCAATCTTTGAGAACACTGCTACTTCCTTCAATTGATCAAATAAATAATCAATCATCGGCAATGGATACCTGTTCTTGATGGTAACATTATTAAACTACATGTAATCGATGCACAACCTAAGAGTACCATCCTTATTCTTTACAAAAAATACCGTGTGCCCCATGGCGATACACTTGGCCTAATGTATCCCTTGTCAAGCATTTTATTTAACTCCAACTTCAACTCTACTAACTCTGGAGTGCTTATCTTGTATGATGCCATTGATGCTGGTGCTATCCATGTTACCAAATCAGTAGAAAAATTCACTTCCCTTTGGGACGGAAATTTTGAAATCTCTACTGGAAATACATCCTGAAATTGTTGTAACTGGGTACTTTCTCAATATCTTTGCATCCTCATCCTCCTTACCTTTATCACTAGAAATGTGCATGGTAAATAAAACACACACATTTTTACGAATGGCTTCGCTTGCATATATGTCACCATCCTAACTGATGCTACCTTCTAATTACCCTGCAAGATTATTTGTTCGCCATTATCATCCAAACATTCATTGGATTTGTCATAGCAATCCACTTTGTTCCTACGAAGATATAAATAGTCCATACCCAAAAGCATACTGTTTGATCCCAAAGACAATACATTCAAATGTGTTTATGTAGGCATACCATTCAAATCAAATGCATAAGCTCTAACCCAATTATGAGCTCTCTTCTTTGTACATGTAGCCAACTATACTAACCAATATTCTGCATGCACTTCTTTATTCAAACCACACTTATCCGCCAAGTTAGGTTTAACATAACTATAATTATATCCACGGTCAACCAAAATAGAAACAACTTGATCACAAAGCTTACCGTCAACCTCAATGATAGATTCCTCATGATCTGCTTGTTAGTTATTCTGTTATCACCAAAATGAGACTAATTGGGTTGCTCAATATTCAATCTGATGTAACTATTTGAAACCACTTAGGGTTGGAAGTTAGCCCTTCCAACCAGAGAGGGATCTCTCAATAAAATATACGATATTCATTAATGAAGTTTGAAAAAGAATATGGATAATTCTCATATGTCTTTTGGATGATTTTTTTGTAGGTGAAAGATGTGTGATGGCTACCATTGGGCATGGAGTCAATATGAAACTCAATTACATAAAAATATCATTCATGGAAGTTGAGGCATATGAGATCTTAATAAAATAACTTTGACAACAAAAAAGATATATAAAGGAAGTTGGAGCATAAAAATTTATGAATTCCAAGTAATTATGTATGAGTAAGCTGAATTAACATTCAATAGGTAAAGGAGACAAACACATAAGAGCCCATAAAGAATATCAGGTCTGAATTTTTTTTTTTTGCAACTGTATATTAACTGAGTAGAATAAGATTACAATAGTAGCACTTGGTCATAACATCCATTAACCCCATCTAACTCTAAAAATCTTCTATTTATCGAGTGAAATCCATTTTATATAGGTCTGCTGGTGAGCCCTAATATTGCACCAAGAGTGTTGCAACTCCCAGGGGCTGCCCTACTTTACATTATCAACCTAGGGTTCGTACAAACTTGGAGGTGATAGTGCTATATACACAACATATGCATTCTACTCATGTCATCCTCTTCCGCTCTATGAAAGGGTGGTACCTCTAGAGGTTCTCAGTGAAGTTTGTCACACTTTAATGAAACTAAAATAAATTGCAAAAAGGAAATGACAGAAAGGAAACTAAACTAAATTGCTGAAAAGAATTGACAGGAAAGGAAACTAATTTAAATTGCTGAAAATAAATGACAGGAAAGGAAACTAATTTAACTTGCTGAAAAGAAATGGAAGAAAATAAACTAATTTAACTTGCAAAAAGGAAATGACGGAAAGAGAACTAATTTAACTTGCAGAAAAGAAATGGCATAAAAGAAACAAATTTAAACCACACTTACTTGGCCAATTGGCTAAAGACACCTACTTATATTATGCTCTATCTACCATGCTTCTATCCATGCAGTTAAGCTATGCATGACTTAATTCTAAGTGAAAAGTTGTTGATTTACAACTTGTAGAAGAAAGGGATAGAGATGCTAATGGAAGGCTTAAGACATGGGACAAGGCTTGGAGGTGGAAAGATGGGTTTAGATTTCATTCAAACTTATGATATTGCAAAAATTCTTTGGAGAGGGAGGCTTTGGAAAGTGTGATGGTGGAATTGCAATGGGAGGATGGAAGTGCGATATACAATATGCGATATCTCAATTCGCAATATCACAAAGTTGGAGGAGTAGCGAAATGCGAAATGCGATGGGATAGAAGTTACGAAATGCGATATGTGATGGGGATAAAAACTGTGAAATGCAATAAGTCAAATGCCGTGGTGGTAGGATAGGTGGCAGAGTGCTTTAATCATATCGCAGTCGACGTTGGGAGTGGGGAAATGTTAATGTAGAGCAGATGGAGATTGCGAAATGCGATTGCGAAAAGGTATTGCGGTAAGTCTTAAAGGAAAAATGGAAAAGGTTGTGAAATGCGAATGCGATGGGATAAAGACTGCGAAATGCAAAATGCGACGGGATGACGTGGTGGTAGGGTCGGTGGCAGAGTAAGACAATGATATCGCAATCGGCGTTTGGAGCGGTAAGTGTTAATGGGAACCAAATGAAAAATGTGATTTGCAATGCGGCGTAGTACGGAGAATTATTGCAATCAGCGTTCGGAGCAGTAAGTGTTAATGGGATTCAAATAAAAAATGAGATTTGTGATTTGCGATGCGATGAAGTACGAAGAGTTATTGCAATCGGCGTTCGAAGCAGTAAGTGTTAATGGGAACCAAAGAAAAATGTGATTTGTGATTTGCGATCCGGCGGAGTACGAAGAATTATCACAATCAGCTTTTGGAGCGGTAAGTGTTTTAAAGGAAAAAAAGGAAAAGGTTTTGAAGTGCGAAATGCGATATGAATGGAATTGTGGTAAGACTTTTAAAAGGAAAAAAAAGGAAAAGGTTGCAAAGTGCGAAGTGTGATGGGTGACGTGGTAGAGTGCTACAGTAATATCTCAATTGGGGTTCGGAGGTAGAAGTATTAATTGAAACCAATAGGAAATGAGATTTGCAATGAGTGAAGTACGGTAGCGGGATTTTTGAGGAGAAAAGGCAGAGGTCCAGTTTTGATTGTTTTTTGTGAATAAAAAGGGTGCGACAGTTGATAAGAAGAGAAAAAGGAGGGGAACAAAGTCACAACAACAAGGTTCAGAAGCATAACATAGATATGGAGAGGAATTGGAAAATTACGCGGAGTGACTAAATGAACTTCTCTAGAACTTTTGATGCTTATTACTCCAAACAACCCTGATAATCCATGCACAAAAAATAGATGAATGTGCGATAATATAGTGAAAGAAAGACTCGGTCTAGAAATGCAATTTCTTCCCTAAACTCAGAACCAATGGATAGAAATCAATTTTTGGGTCTGTGGGAAGGTTCACCCTCCTCGATCTCTATTGAAAGAGATGAGAATGGAGGTCTTGATCCACAAATTTTAGAGTTTTCTCCTCTATTCTATTACTTATAAGAAAATTAAACCTATAGCAACACACTAAACAAAAAATAAACAACAATGAAACTATCAGAAGCAGATGTACTTACAACAAGCAAAAAACAAGTACAACAGAGAGGCTGAGGCATATGGATTGGGCCCTAGCCCACACGCCTAGCTCTCTAAAAATTAAATCAATAAAATGAAATCAGTCTGCTCATTTCATGAAAGAATAGTCTCGTACAATTCTCAAATTTTAATCGTTGAGTACAATAATAAAAAAGATCAATATCTTGTAGCAAAGTTCCCAATAGAAATCGAATCCTTCCTAGCTCTAGCTCTGATCTATTTATTCTCCTGGGTAGCTACCAACAACTCCCTTGAAAATGGTAATTGAGTCCACTTGAATCCAAGTAAACATAGATTGAGTGCACTTTGGTTTTTGATTTTCTTGGCTGCCTCTGGAATTCAAATTGTTTGAGATAATCCTTGGGGATCCTTTGGCTGCCTTCAAGAGTTAAGGAGGGTGGACAATACTCCTATAATTTCTCCTTTTTGTTTCCAATTCTTTATGATAAGATATTAAAAAATAATGCCAATTAATTATGATTTTCTACACTCAACCTCATATTAGGCACTCAGAGTATGTTAGCCTTAATCACCACCTATACTAGCATCATAAAACCAAAGAAAAATAAAAATGCAAGAAAAAGAGATTTAAGAAGGCAAAAGGGTGACAATTAACCCCTCCAAATATGTCTAATGTTGGATCTCATCATCACCCTCCTACTGAATGGTTGCTCATCCTCTGAGAAACTAATCCTCCTCCTGCATCTTTGACAACCCCCCTTACTTCTTGAGGAAGAAGTGTGGGAGCCACCTCAGGGGGGTAAAACCCATTAATTTTTTCTGAATTCTCTCATTCTCTATCTTGTGCATCTGTGTCCCTTTCATCATTCAGCCCCAATAGCAAAGGTGGAGTGAGCTTCAGATCAAGCCATTGGATATTATTGGCCTGCATGGACCTCTTGTATAAGGGTGCTCTTTCCAAGGCACCCATCAATCTTTCTGGAGTATGGTACTCTCTTTTCTTGAGGCTGTGAGGGAGGTTGTTCCATCTCCTCTGGCTGGCCATAATGAACTCATATTCTATCTTCCTAGAAACATCATCAAAGTGCCTATTATGTGTGTTTGAGTATGGAGGTAGATTTCAACTAGTGCAGGGTCCTTTTCAATCTCTCGACGGTTAAGGATGACTCCTCTCGGGATGAAATTTTTTGGCCTGATATGTAAGGGTTCTCTATCTCTTCTTCTTATGACCCTCCATATCTCTTTTGATATAGTGTCCTTATTCATCATCCAAGATACTAGAGAGATCAACTACATTTCCCCATTATAGAATTGGGGTCCCAGGTATCCAGATTTGTCAGCACAAGGTTATGCACATAAAACTCTACCATCTTTGTCTGATCAACCATGTTAGCTTGCTTGTAGAAATCCATGAATTGCCTACAATCTTGGAAAGGTAGGGATCCATGGGAGGCTATAGTTTTATTTGAAATAGGAGCTATTTGTCCTTGAGGTACATATCATATGATTCAACAGGGAATCTGTGCTGAAGGGATTCTATGCACAAGTATGCCATGGTGGATATGTGTTGTTATTTTTGCTACAATTTCTCCTCTAGTGCTATATTATTTTCCCATGCCATCTGCAACTTCTCCTTCATAACTGTCTCTATGATTCTTTCCTCATCCCTTGGTGATTCTTCAATGATGATGGGGCTCTTTGGAGGAGTTTCTGGATCTTTCTGACTTACCCTCTGACTCTTTTCAGTTCTAAAATACATAGAGGCTTGCCTTTTTCTCTTTGTTCTCAAAGAAGCTAAGGTGGCAACTTCCTCTTCATTTTGAGGGGATGTTGGGCGGTGCCATGAGTCTCCTTCTTGCTCACTTTCTGCTACCTTTATGACTTCTGTCTCCATTTCCATTTCTTCCATTTATCCTTGTCCCTTTGTCTCTTCGTCTTCTTCTTCTTGTTCCTCTTATGTTTCTTCTTCTGGCTCTTATCCTCCTTCTTCTCTAAGGGTAGGAGTAGAATTCTGCCTTGTTTGGGTTGCTATAAAATCTTCCCTTGGTCCCTTGCCACTATGTCTGATATGCGATATACTTCGAAAGCTAGCTCGACTGCTTGTGATGTTGTTCTGCTGCTGCTGCACGCTGTTCAAATACGCAGCCCCAAATTGGTATTGTTATGCTGCAAGCTCCCTTCGGTCTCTTTCCCTAAAAAATTCTCAATTCGTTGGTTTGGATGAAACAAGATCACTTTTGATTAGATTGCGCAACTAATTTTGGAGCGCTCATGTAACTCGGCCTCAACTATAGTTTCCGTTAGATACCATTGTTTCCTTCTCTCTGTTAATTCATGATGGAATGCATGTTTCCTCCCCTCGTTCTCCTCTACTCCACTTGATTTGAATTTTTTTCTTTTGCATTCCCAGGTGGTGTGAATTTTTAGTTCTCCCTAGTCATACTTCACGATGGTGGCCAAGCTAAATGGCCACCTTTCTTCCCCTTAAACTCTAAGTCTGCAAATTTAATTATTTCTGGCTATTATGGATGCATAGTGAGGTGAGAAGCTATTCTGGAACACACTTGTTGTTTTAAAGGTAGTTGTAGGAGATTAATTGAGGAGAAAAGCCTTTTAGATGTTGTAATCTTTACTATATTGTTGTTCTTTGAGTGAGAAACTTGCTGAATGAGCAACTTCCTAAGTGAGATGATAATATTTTCTTGTTGTTTCTTTATGCTGTGGATGTTGTGCAAGGTGCTCAAGATGCCATGGGTGGCATTCTTGTTCTCCTAGAGTTTGTTATGCAAATTTCCTTCTTATTTTTCTTTGCAGTCCATGAACAACTTTGTTTTTGAAGGAACTTCCTGATGTTTGTAGTAGTTTGTGGCTTGTTTTCTTTTGCTACATTATGCTCAGGAATGGAGGAATATGGTGTATGGAGGTGATGTAAGGAGTTATGGAAATGAATGGAGTGAATGATGGGATGGATTTTAAAATAGAAGGGGAGAGAAGAAGAAGACTGCTTCCCTGTATTTCCAGAAACCATTAATAACCTACAAAACAACAAACATAAAGGTGAAGATGTTTGTTTGTTTGTTTTTTTTTTATAGAGAAAATGGGCTGCCTCCATTGAGGTTTTCAACCCACAAGCTTTCTTGGAGCGCCTTAGAGAGTTTTTCACCCATGGAGACCTTTATTTTTTATATATATATATATATTTTTATTTTTTATTTTTAGAAGGTGCTGGAAACTATGGAGTTTCCAATTACATACACCTCTCTTCTTATTGAATTTATGAACTCTTCCCTAGATAAGGGCTTCCTGTAAATTTTAAGTTCGCGACCATTGACAAGAAAGGGGATTCCTTCATCATCTATGGTCCTGATTTGAGCTGCACCATTATCAAAACATTTTTTCATCATGTAAGGTCCCAACCATCTTATCATTAATTTTCCCTTAAAGTATTTAAACCTTGAATCATACAACAACACCCAATATCCTTCTTGGGAGGCCTTCTCCTTAATGTTCTTGTCATGCCATACATTCCTTTGTAGTTGAACTACCTCTGTGTGCAGAAGTGCTTGCATTTTGAACTCATCCAATCCATTTAGTTGCAATAATATCCCTTTTTGGGCATTTGATAGATCTATATATAATTCAGTTTCCATCCTTAAAGTATTGAATTCAAACTCAACTGAGAGTAGAGCTTTCTTACTATAGAATAGTTCATAAGGAGTGAATCCTGTTGTTGTCTTCCAAGTAGTGTTGTAGGCCCAAGTAGCTTCTACCAATATGTTTGCTCAATCTTTTCTGCTGCTTCTCACAACCTTTGTGAGGATGCTCTCTAAAGCTATGTTAGTTACTTCTACTTGGCCATTCGCCTGAGGGTGATAGGCAATAGAAGTTCTATGTTTAATCTTGTGCTTCCTCAAAATATTTTCAATGAGGTGAGAAGTGAATTGTGCTCCTTGATTAGTGACTATTTCTCTAGGGTATCCAAACTTGTAAAAAACATTCTCCTCCAGAAATTATGATACTTTATCCTCGGTTTCTACCTTCACTGCTTTTGTTTCAGCCCACTTTGTCAGGTAATTAGTGCAGACTATGATATACTTCTTTTGTCTGGATGGTGGATGAATAGGTCCCATGAAAGTCATGCTCCACTTGTCAAATGGCTCGAGAGCCACCTAAAGTGCAAAGGCATATCATCCCTTTGTGTGGGTTTCCCCATCCTTTGGCATTGGTCACACCCTCTTGGTGTTCTTGGAATATTGGTTAAGGGTAGGCAATGGTATCCACACGCAAAATTTTGTAAGAAGTTATCTTTGCGGCAAAGTGGCCTCCACATGGGCTTTCATGACATACAGAGAGGATATTGATAAATTTTTCCTCCCTCACACATCTCTTAGGATTTTATCAAGGCCTAGCTTGAAAAGGTTTTCCCCCAATCCATGTGAAAGGGGGTGGTTACTACGATGATTCTGCTCCTCCCCCTGTGTTGTAGCGTAATATCACTCAGCAAAAGTCAGGAGAAGTTCTTGGAAATTTAAGGTTGCTGGGGAACAATTATTCGCAAATTGTTAAAAGAAGTGGTGAGATTGAGTGCAATCCCACTTGATCCAAACCTTCCAAAACCAGTTGTCAAGAAGCCTTCTCCAAAGGTGAAAGTGTCACAACCTCCACCGAGAAAGAGAGTGGGCCGTGTTGTCATTGAAATGAAGAGAGGGGATTGGCTTTGTCCAAAATGTGATTTCATTCAACTTTGCAAAACATCACAACTGCCTACAATGTGATTCAAAGCGTCCAAAAAGAGAGCTGAATCTAGGGGAATGGGAATGCCCAGAGTGCAAATTTTTTAATTATCAAAGAAATATGATGGGCTGATGATTCTCAGAAATCATGGTACCCAGAAAGAATATTGGGGTAGCATTTTGACTTGCTTACCACTTCGAAAGGATGGACGCTTTGATGATGATCCTTTTGACTTTGATGACCTACTCATTCATGGAATTGAAAAGAGGAAAGACCATAACAAGACTGGAGGATGGAGAAAAGGGCACAATGACCATTGGAACAACAGAGAGTCTCATGGTCCATTTTGAAGCTCATCTAACTTTTAATATTGGAGTACAAAAATAGCTGCATTTATGACAAAATGAAAATTCAAGAGGCTTCTTTTTATTTATTTTTCCTTTTCAATTTGACACACTGGAATAGAAGAATATGATGAAAGGTTCCATAGTTTTTGAAGGTGAATAAATAATGTAAAAGTGCTCTCTTTACAGATGGAAAGACGCCTTTTGCTCAAAACGGTGGATAGGACGGCAAACAACAGTCCACATGTGCAAGTGAATGATTGTTTTAATATCTTGAGACATCGATTTTAGCTTTGTCGAAAAGATATTAGTTTTACCAAATTTGCTTCCGTGATATGGCCTTTGAACTTGCTACTGGTGATATACTATTTCATCCCGAGGGTGGAGATGGATACTGCAAGGATGATGAGCACCTGGCCTCAATGAGGGAGCTTATTGGCATGATGTCCAAGGAAATTTCCCTGAGTGGTCGTCGTTCTCCTAAGTTTTTCAATAGAGATGGTCATTTTAAAAACCTTAGGGAGCCATATTTTTGGCCTCTCAATAGACTCCTCATTGAAAAATATCATATTAATGAAAAAGAAGCCAATGAGTTTGTCGATTTTCTTCCCTGGAAGCGGGCCACAGTAGCAGACTGCCTCTTGCATCCATGGCTAAAAGGTGTACCTTATGCACCAGAGCCTTATGTAGAGGACTAGAATGAAAGATCTTCAAAGGCCAGACACTTCCAAACAGGTACCAAATGAAAAACAAGATGCCTTGATTAATGCAGAGCGGGGTAACACTGAGAAGGAAGTTGTGGAGGCAAAAGCGAAAAAGGATAACACTGACGAGGGAGCTAGGTCGAAAGGGGGGGTAGCACGCAAGTCAATCAAGCCTTGGGAAAAATTACCTCTGAAGGCTTCCAATCAAATAAATATGTGCAATCTGTGAAAGGTCAAACCAGTACTTGGGCAAACCTAGTCAAAGGTTGGAAGTAGATATTTTCCACCATGGTTTATCAAAGACTTGGGCATCAGCTAGAAATAGAAGACTATGAATTGAAATTAACATAGTCAGTGAAGGATGAGCATAAATAGTACGCGTATGTACAAATGTATTATGCAAAGTGCTAAGCGAAATAATAAGGATCTCTTCCACCGAAGCTATGCAGCACCTCGTTTCTCTTGGGTAAACTAAGTAAAATCATAAATGAATCATGCCCAAATATTTTGGATTCTAAATTAAAATTAGTTCATTTCCCATTTAAATCGATCAGACTTGGGCATAAATAGTTGATGGAGGCAATCCAACATGATATGTATGAGGTCAATTGAAAAATCTTAGAGAAATAGGGATAGGGTAACCCAGTTCACCTCATGAAAAAAAAAATGCAGGGGCCTTTATAAGCAAAGGGAAAATGATGATGTTCTGTAGAAAATTGGCTTGAATCCATAGCTAGGAGTTAAGATTGTAGAGATGCAATGAACAATTTTGGAGAAATAGAAAATTGATATAAAGTAGTGCTTGGTGCTGGCCTCTAGGTGATTTAGGTGGTTCTGTCATCCCAAAATGGGAACTAAATTTTTTCTAATTGATTACTATTCTTGAAAGATCTCCAAGAGGAATGAGGAGATGGTTCAGAAATGGTTCTGGATTTGTTTTGTGGTTCACAATTTCAAAGACAAGCAAACGTATATAATATTGCAATTGAATCAATGATTTGGATCAACGATCTGGGTCATCCAGCTTGATCCAATGGTTTGCGGTAGCATAAATTAAATGGATTTTATGAGACATGGTGCCCCAACAAATGGTTTGATTTAAACCACTATTTATGAAATCTACGGCTATGATGCATTACGACATCACTTAGCCCTTTCTCAGAAACTGCTATCAATGCTCTCGCAGGTAGTTATTGGTTTTCAAAAACTGTGGGTGACTTTGTCGTTAATATGTATGGGGGACCCAAAGTGTACCACTTGTCCTTTTTACTTGCGCTCCTATTTTTGGGTTTTATATTATATATTATATATATATTATTAAAACAAATATTTTGTAAATTTAAATAATTCCAACACTTCCAAGAATCAATTTCAAAATTGATCATAGTAGTTAGGAATTTATTTTAGATGGTTGATATAAAAGCAGAGATAGGAGGAGGAATGAGGTTCTGAGTTTTTGAACCTTGAAGCCAAATTTTTACTGGAGAATACTAAATCAATGAAAGAGTTTTGCAAGTTTCTATCATTCTGTCTATGCTGAAATTTTTCTAGTTTACATTATGTTTTCATATCTGTGAATAAAATAGAGTAATTTGAGCTGCGGGTCTCTTTATACATGTGTGTTTAAGAGTTAAACAAACCTTAATGGGCGCTCCTCTATTTTAACTTATCCTTACGTATTTCTTCAAGGTTTTATAATCATAGATTCTATTTTAAACATCATATCAAATTGAAATCCTTTTCTTTCTTGTTTCTTTCGTTCATTCACTTCAGCATAAGAAGAATACGGCATTGCAGAACATGCATGGATTTGATATTTGAGGGTTATATAATTAACGTTTAAAGGTTTATAAGATAGAGACATATATACATTTGTCTGCGACATAATCAAATAATGTCTTGAGCACAAATTCCTTTACACATCAAGGAATTGTTTCTTGAGGTACAACATTAATTGGCGATGTTGCCGGGGATCGAAGAAGCGAAGTTCATTTCCCTAGGTTTTCTTTCTACTTCCTCTGGTTGTTCAGTGAGGAGGAAGTTTTTGGTTGTGTTTACTTTTTACAGAATTCTCATTTATAAAAAGCCAAACATGAGGTCAAATACCTTGCAGCAGAAGGTTTCATAATCCCTTATTTTTTATGGTGAACAAGATTCAGATTTGAAGTTTGGTTGTTTATTATTCACCTGGCGAATCCAATGATGAAGGTTTCATTAGATGAAGAATATTTCTATCAAGAAGATGAGAAAGTATCATGGAAAAAACATGTATCAGAATTTTCGTTTTTTAAAGGAGGTTCTATTTTTTACTGTCAGTTTAGTGGTCCATTTTCCCTTTTATATTAAAAGGATTGTTTCCTGCTTTGTTTTCTCAGAAGATTACAAGGCCCAAAATGTAAATTCATTATTGGAAAAATATGATTTTCCTTCTTCCTGTATTATAGATCTTGACACAAGTGTATCTCCTAAATATGAAAGGAGGGATGATTGTTGTATTAAAATCCCGAAAGATAATTAGCCAAAGTCAGGGCATAAAGGTGATGATTCATCATCTTCGGATAATAGCATTTTGCCTCATGAGAAATTAACTGTTTTTCAGTTCAAAAATAAAGAAATATTTAAACCCCTGAAGCTGCCCGCTATTCTCCATCAATATCCTTCAAACGGATCAAGTCCTTGCCAAGTTTCTCCGGGAAGAAGAAGGATATTTCAGCTAAATTACATATCTCGGAATTTGAGTACTTTCTGGACAAGTTTCAAATTATTTATGAAGACTTAGCTTTAAGGATTTTTTGCCATTCTTTGAAGCAGGATGCTCAGCAATGGTTCCAGTGTTTGGAAGTAGGTTCAATTAATTCCTGGCAAGATCTCCAAGATGTATTTCTTACATATTGGGGCGAGAATAAGTCATATTAAAATCACCTCTTGGAATTATATTATGTCCAAAGGCAAAGCAATGAATCAATTTCTAAGTTTAATAGGAGGTTTCAAAAGATTTATTTCATCATGCTAGAAGAAATTTGACCTCCAGAAGCAGAAACTATGGTTTATTATTTGAAGGTTCATTCTGTTGTCTTGGCTTTTTATCTCAAGGAGAGAAATCCTAGCACTCTAAATCTGATGTTTCTCTATGCGCAAGAAATCGAAGATAATGCGTGGGCTTGTAGAAATTTTTCTTGTGATGTAGAAAGCCCAAGTTTTGTCAAAGATAAGAGGGCTTGTGAAGAAAACATTGGAATTTCCTTACAAGAGAATGTAAGTCCAGAGGTGAATAAATATTTCCAAAAAGTGTCAAAAGGTTCCTATATTGTTGAAAAACAAGAATCTAATCATTTTGAAGATTCTAGTCAAAACTTAGTTGCAACAGCTGAACTACACTATGAAAGCATGGAAGATCATTGCAATAATTTTGCAAGTAGTGAGGAAAATAGTGCAGTTTCTCAGACATGTTTGCAAGAGGAGGACAATTTTCGTCAAGAATTTATGTTACATGAGGAACATCAGCATTATGAAGAGCAAACCTTGGATTTTTATTTTCAGCCTGAATGCATGCCTACAGAAAATGGCAGTCAAGTTCCTCACACACAATTTCTAATTGAAAAATCAAACAATGAAAGAAGCCGCCATGTGCAACAAACCCTACATCAGCAAAATGTTCAAAAAAAGAAGGTGGCCGAAACTTTATTTCATGAGTTCTATGATCTAGTTTCTGAATATATGGAAAATTTCTTTGATCAGCAACAAGCTTTTATGCAAGGGTATGTACAAAATTTTGTATATGAAAATTTTTCACGGTATATTCCTGTTTTGATTTTTAAATTTCAGCAGTACGAAGGTATTAAATCTAACAAGAAAATGCTGGATTGGTTCCATTGGAAGGTTGACTTCACTTGATTAAGTTCAACCATGCTTATATATATAGGAGTTGTACATAAATAAGCTCTGGAGTTGAGCATTCCCAGTTGCAGTATTTCCAGTTTATAATTTTCAGTTCAAAATAAAGATCCTAGAAGGAGGGTTCAAAGAAGTTTTGAAATTTTCAGAGATTTTGGATTGAGAGAAAATTCAGTCTGACTTGACTCCATGCCCAATAAAGGCTACTGATCTACAAGTTCTCAGCACTTTGCTACCAAAGTACTGTCCCCAATTGGAGCCAGATGTTGTAGCGCAATATCACTCAGCAAAATTCAGGAGAAGTTCTTGGCAATTTAAGGTTGCTGAGGAACAATTATTCGCAAATTGTTAAAAGAAGTGGTGAGATTGAGTGCAATCCCACTTGATCCAAACCTTCCAAAACCAGTTGTCAAGAAGCCTTATCCAAAGGTGAAAGTGTCACAACCTCCATCGAGAAAGAGAGTGGGCCGTGTTGTCATTGAAATGAAGAGAGAGGATTGGCTTTGTCCAAAGTGTGATTTCATTCAACTTTGCAAAAAATCACAACTGCCTACAATGTGATTCGAAGCGTCCAAAAAGAGAGCTGAATCCAGGGGAATGGGAATGCCTAGAGTGAAAAAATTTAAATTATCAAAGAAATATGATGGGATGATGATTCTCGGTAATCACGGTACCCAGAAAGAAGATTGGGGCAACATTTTGACTTGCTTACCACTTCGAACGGATGGCCGCTTTGATGATGATCCTTTCGACTTTGATGACCTACTCATTCATGGAATTGAAAAGAGGAAAGACCATAACAAGACTGGAGGATGGAGAAAAGGGCACAATGACCATTGGAACAGTAGAGAGTCTCGTGGTCCATTTTGAAGCTCATCTAACTTTTAATATTGGAGTGAAAAAATAGCTGCATTTATGAAAAAATGAAAATTCAAGAGGCTTCTTTTTATTTATTTTTCCTTTTCAATTTGACACACTGGAATAGAAGAAGATGATGAAAGGTTCTGTAGTTGTTGAAGGCGCCTAAATAATGTAAAAGTTCTCTCTCTACAGATGGAAAGACGCCTTGTGCTCAAAACGGTGGATAGGACGGCAAACAACAGTCCACATGTGCAAGTGAATGATTGTTTTAATAGCTTGAGACATCGATTTTAGCTTTGTCGAACAGATATTAGTTTTACCAAATTCGCTTCCGCGATCTGGCCTTTGAACTTGCTACTGGTGATATACTATTTCATCCCCAGGGTAAAGATGGATACAGCAAGGATGATGAGCACCTGGCCTCAATGAGGGAGCTTATTGGCGTGATGCCCAAGGAAATTGCCCTGACTGGTCGCCGTTCTCGTAATTTTTTCAATAGAGCTGGTCGTTTGAAAAACCTTAGGGAGCCGTCTTTTTGGCCTCTCAATAGACTCCTCATTGAAAAATAGCATTTTAATGAACAAGAAGCCAATGAATTTGCCAATTTTTTCTGGTTCCCCTCTTAAAATCTGTTTCCTGGAAGCGGCCCACACCAGCAGACTGCCTATTGCATCCATGGCTAAAAGGTGTACCTTATGCACCAGAGCCTTATGTAGAGGACCAGAATGAAAGTGATGTTCAAAGGCCAGAGACTTCCAAACAGGTACCAAATGAAAAACAAGATGCCTTGGTTAATGCAGAGCGGGGTAACACTGAGAAGGAAGCTGTGGAGGCAAAAGCGAAAAAGGATAACACTGACAAGGGAGCTAGGCCGAAAGGGGGGGCAGCACGCAGGTCAATCAAGCCTTGGGAAAAATTACCTCTGAAGGCTTCCAATCAAATCAATATGTGCAATCTGTGAAAGGTCAAACCAGTACTTGGGCAAACCTAGTCAAAGGTTGGAAGTAGATATTTTCCACCATGGTTTATCAAAGACTTGGGCATTAGCTGGAAAAAGAAGACTATGAATTGAAATTAACATAGTCAGTGAAGGATGAGCATAAATACTACGCGTATGTACAAATGTATTATGCAAAGCGCTAATTGAAATAATAAGGATCTCTTCCACTGAAGCTATGCAGCACCTCGTTTCTCTTGGGCAAACTAAGTAAAATCATAAATGAATCATGCCCAAATATTTTGGATTCTAAATTCAAATTAGTTCATTTCCCATTTAAATCAATCATACTTGGGCATAAATATTTGATGGAGGCAATCCAACATGATATGTATGAGGTCAATTGAAAAATATGAGAGAAACAGGGATAGGGTAACCCAGTTTACCTCATGAAAAACAAAATGCAGGGGCCTTTATAAGCAAAGGGAAAATGATGATGTTCTATAGAAAATTGGCTGGAATCCATAGCTAGGAGTTAAGATTGTAGAGCTGCAATGAACAGTTTTGGAGAAATAGAACATTGATATAAATTAGTGCTTGGTGCTGGCCTCTATGTGATTCATGGTGGTCGTCTCATCCCAAAATGGGAACTAAATTTGTTCTAATTAATTACTGTTCTTGAAATATCTCCAAGAGGAATGAGGAGATGGTTCAGAAATGGTTCTGGATTTGTTTTGTGGTTCACAATTGCGAAGACAAGCAAACGTATATAATATTGCAATCGAATCAACGATTTGGATCATCTAGCTCGATACAATGGTTTGCGGCGGCATAAATTAAACAGATTTTATGAGATATGGTGCCCCCGCAAATGGTTTGATTTAAACCACTATGTATGAAATCTACGGCTATGATGCATTACGGCATCACTTAGCCCTTTCTCAGAAACCTCTATCAATGCTCCCACAGGCGCTTATTGGTTTTCAAAAACCATGGGTGACTTTGTCGTTAATACGTATGGGGGACCCAAAGTGTACCATTTGTCCTTTTTACTTGCGCTCCTATTTTTCGATTTTATATTATATATTATATATATAATATTAAAACAAATATTTTGTAAATTTAAATAATTCCAACACTTCCAAGAATCGGTTCAAAACTGATGCGCCATGATTAGGAAGTTATTTGAATGGCTGATATAAAAGCGAGAGATAGGAGGAGGATAGGGGTTCGAGTTTTGAACCTTGAAGCCAAATTTGGTACTGGAGAATATTTTGAATCAATGAAAGAGTTTTGCAAGTTTCTATCATTCTGTGTCTGTTTTTGAAAGTTTTATAGGTTACATTATGTTTTTATATCTTGTGAATAAAATAGAGTAATTTGAGCTGCGGGTCTCTTTATACATGTGTGTTTAAGAGTTAAACAAACCTTAATGGGCGCTCCTCTATTTTAACTTATCCTTACGTATTTCTTCAGTGTTTTATAATGATATATTCTGTTTTAAACAGCATATCAAATTGAAATCCTTTTCTTTCTTGTTTCTTCCATTCATTCACTTCAGCATAAGAAGAATATGGCATTGCAGAACATGCATGGATTTGATATTTGAGGGTTATATAATTAACGTTTAAAGGTTTATAAGACAGAGATAGATATACATTTGTTTGTGACATAATCAAATAATGTCTTGAGCACAAATTCCTTTACACAGCAAGGAATTGTTTCTTGATGTACAACATTAATTTGCGTCGTTGCCGGGGATCAAAGAAGCGAAGTTCATTTCCCTGGGTTTTCTTTCTTTTTCCTCTGATTGTTCAACAAGGAGGAAGCACTCGGCTGTGTTTAATTTTTACAGAATTCTCATTTTCACAAAGCCAAACGTGAGGTCACATACCTTGCAGCAGATGGTTTCATAATCCTTTCTTCTTGATGGTGAACAAGATTCATATTTAAAGTTTGGTTGTTTATTATTCACCTGGCGACTCCACTGATGAAGGCTTCATTAGATGAAGAAATTTTCTAGCAAGAAGATGAGAAATTATCATGGAAAAAACATGTATCATAATTTCTGTTTTTTAAAGGAGGTTCTATTTTTTACTGTCAATTTAGTGGTATATTTTCCCTTTTATATTAAAAGGATTGTTTCTTGCTTTATTTCCTCAGAAGATTATAAGGCCCAAAATGTAAATTCATTATTGGAAAAAGATGATTTTTCTTCTGCTTGTATTATAAATCTTGACACTAGTGTATCTCCTAAATATGAAAGGAGGGATGATTGTTGTATTACAATCCCTGAAGATAATCAATCACAGTCTGGGAATCAAGGTGATGATTCATCATCTTTGGATGATAATATTTTGCCTCATAAGAAATTGACTGCTTTTCAGTTCAAAATAGAGAAATTTTTAAACCCCTGAAGCTGCCTGCTATTCTCCATCAATATCCTTCGAACAGATTCAACTCCTTGCCAAGTTTCTCCGGGAAGGAGAAGGACATTTCAGCTAAATTACATATCTTGGAATTTGAGTACTTTCTGGACAAATTTCAAATTATTTATGAAGATGTAGCTTTAAGGATGTTTTGCCATTCTTTAAAGCAGGATGCTCAGCAATGGTTCCAGTGTTTGGAAGCAGGTTCAATTAATTCCTCGCAAGATCTTCAAGATGTATTTCTTACATATTGGGGCGAGAATAAGTCATATGAAGAGCACCTTTCGGAATTATATTCAATCCGAAGGCAAAGCAATGAATCAATTTTTGAATTTAATAGGAGGTTTCAAAAAATTTATTTCAGCATGCCAGAAGAAATTCGACCTCCAGAAGCAGCGGCTATGGTCTATTATTTGAAAGCTCTTTCTATTGCCTTGGCTTTTTATCTCAAGGAGAGAAAGCCTAGCACTCTGAAGCTGATGTTTCTCCATGCGCAAGAAATCGAGAATAATGCGTGGGCTTGTAAAAATATTTTCTGCGATGCAGAAAGTCCAAGTTTTGTCAAAGATAAGAGTGGTTGTGAAGGAAATATTGGAATTTCTTTACAAGAGAATTTCATTATGTGAGGGACCATAATGGGAAGTGATGTTCAAAGGCTGTGAGACTTCCAAACAGTACCAAAATGAAAACAAGATGCCTTGGTTAATGCAGAGTGGGGTAACACTAAGAAGGAAGCTGTGGAGGAAAAAGCGAAAAAGGATAACACTCACGAGGGAGCTAGGTCGAAAGGGGGGCCAGCACGCAGGTCAATCAAGCCTTGGGAAAAATTACCTCTAAAGGCTTCCAATCAAATCAATATGTGCAATCTGTGAAAGGTCAAACCAGTACTTGGGCAAACCTAGTCAAAGGTTGAAAGTAGATATTTTCCACCATGGTTTATCAAAGACTTGGGCATCAGCTGGAAAAAGAAGACTATGAATTGAAATTAACATAGTCAGTGAAGGATGAGCATAAATACTACGCGTATGTACAAATGTATTATGCAAAGCGCTAAGTGAAATAATAAGGATCTCTTCCACTGAAGCTATGCAACACCTCGTTTCTCTTGGGTAAACTAAGTAAAATCATAAATGAATCATGCCCAAATATTTTGGATTCTAAATTCAAATTAGTTCATTTCCCATTTAAATCGATCAGACTTGGGCATAAATAGTTGATGGAGGAAATCCAACATGATATGTATGAGGTCAATTGAAAAATTTGAGAGAAACAGGGATAGGGTAACCCAGTTTACCTCATGAAAAACAAAATGCAGGGGCCTTTATAAGCAAAGGGAAAATGATGATGTTCTGTAGAAAATTGGCTGGAATCCATAGTTAGGAGTTAAGATTGTAGAGCTGCAATGAATATTTTTGGAGAAATAGAACATTGATATAAAGTAGTGCTTGGTGTTGGCCTCTATGTGATTCATGGTGGCCGTCTGATCATCCCAAAATGGGAACTAAATTTGTTCTAATTAATTACTGTTCTTGAAAGATCTCCAAGCGGAATGAGGAGATGGTTCAGAAATGGTTCTGGATTTGTTTTATGGTTCACAATTGCGAAGACAAGCAAACGTATATAATATTGCAATTGAATCAACGATTTGGATCATCCAGCTCGATCCAATGGTTTAAGGCGGCATAAATTAAACGGATTTATGAGAGATGGTGCCCCCGCAAATGGTTTGATTTAAACCACTATGTATGAAATATACGGCTATGATGCATTACGGCATCACTTAGCCCTTTCTCAGAAACCACTATCAATGCTCCCGTAGGCGGTTATTGGTTTTCAAAAACCATGGGTGACTTTGTCGTTAATACGTATGGGGGACCCAAAGTGTACCATTTGTCCTTTTTACTTGCGCTCCTATTTTTGGGTTTTATATTATATATTATATATATAATATTAAAACAAATATTTTGTAAATTTAAATAATTCCAACACTTCCAATAATCAGTTTCAAAACTGATCATAGCAGTTAGGAAGTTATTTTAGATGGCTGATATAAAAGCAGAGATAGGAGGAGGAATGGGGTTCTGAGTTTTTGAACCTTGAAGCCAAATTTTGTACTGGAGAAAACTGAATCAATGAAAGAGTTTTGCAAGTTTCTATCATTCTGTCTATGCTGAAAGTTTTCTAAGTTACATTATGTTTTCATATCTGTGAATAAAATAGAGTAATTTGAGCTGCGGGTCTCTTTATACATGTGTGTTTAAGAGTTAAAAAAACCTTAATGGGCGCTCCTCTATTTTAACTTATCCTTACATATTTCTTCAAGATTTTATAATGATAGATTCTGTTTTAAACAGCATATCAAATTGAAATCCTTTTCTTTCTTGTTTCTTCCGTTCATTCACTCCAGCATAAGAAGAATATGGCATTGCAGAACATGCATGGATTTGATATTTGAGGGTTATATAATTAACGTTTAAAGGTTTATAAGACAGAGATAGATATACATTTGTTTGTGACATAATCAAATAATGTCTTGAGCAAAAATTCCTTTACACAGCAAGGAATTGTTTCTTGAGGTACAACACCTTCTACCATACCATTTCCATGCAGTATCCAAAGGCCCTTCTCTCCAATATGTCCAAGCCTTTGATGCCATAGCATGGTCTTTTCTCCAGAGACCACTAGGATTTCTGCTCCACCTTCAGGAACCACATAACTGTTGCACCCATCAATAACAGTGCTGCCCTGAAGCTTGTATAGAGTTCCAATCCGAACTCCCCGCATTAATAACAATGCTCCCCGAACCATCTTACAGGCATCTTTCTTGAACACTATTTTTACACCTACATCATCCATCTTGCTTATAGAAATCAGATTTCTGGCCAATTCAGGAATGTGCAGAACACCAGGAAGTGTTCTAATTCTTCCACCTTGCAGCTTCAGCTTGAATTTTCCACGTTCGATGATTCTGGCCTTCCTATCATCACCTAAGAAGAAATCACTACCATCATATTTCTCATACTCGCATAACCACTCCCTATGGGGAGTGAAGTGAAAGGATGCACCCGAGTCAATCAACCATGACTCATGATCTACATGTGTATTTGAAGAAGAAGCCAAATACACATCCCATCTTCATCCGAGGTGGTTTTTTCTTCTGCAGAAGGAGCATCATCAGATCCCTTTCCTTTCTCAGGAGCTTTAGATCTGCAGTCATTTTTGTAGTGCCCTTCCTTTTCACATTTCCAACACACCTTTACAAACTTTCCAGGAGATTTAGATCTCCATCTAGATTTAGACCTCCCACTCGAAACCTTATTCTTGTTTCTGTTCTGGGACCTTCCTTGTACAGATAAGGCATCTCCATTCTAACCCTCCATATTTCTCCGTCTCATTTCCTCCGACAGCAAGGCTGAGACAATGTCATCAAAATTCAAGGTAGTTGTATTGCTACCTATTGGAATAACCAGGCTGTCCCATGAATCTGGTAGAGAACACAAAAAATTGATGCACTTCTCTTCATCTGAGATTTTAATATCAACAGATGACAACTGACTTACCACAGTATTGAAGGCGTTCAGATGCTTTGTCACCAAGTCTCTATCCTTCATCCTTAGGTTATACAGCTTTTTCTGCAGGAAACATTTATTCACCAGAGACTTATATATGTACAAATTCCCTAGCTTGTCCCACAAGGTCTTCGCCGTAGCTTCCCTAGATACATTCAACAATACTGAATCTGAGACACACAACCGTATTATGCTCTTTGCCTTTCAGTCTAGCTTCTTCCAGTCTTCATCTGACATTGCCATTGGTTTAGTACCTGGATCTACCGTGATCCACTAATCTTTATCCACCAACAAATCCTCCATCTTGAGCTTCCACAACTCAAAAATCTGACCGTTAAATTTCTCGATCTCTATCTTCCTTCCGCTCGCCATCTTCTTTCACCACAAGAATCGATCCCGCAGATCTCCCACTGAACAGGGTCTACCTCAGGCCCGAGCAAAAAACCCCTTAGCAGCAAAGGCGTCCCCTTGAAGCCGAAACTGCTCTAATACCAAATGTAGGTTTTAACCCTGTACAGAAATTATCTATTAACGAATCTTAAAACAGAAAATAAAAAATAGCGAGAGCATAAAACATAAAATAGATAAACACAGATATTTCCCCCTGGATCCCCAATCAGGACGACCAACTTGATTTTTCGTTATATTCCTTTTAGTGTTACAACACATATATATACATGCCGAAGCATACATAAACCCCAATCCATTAACCCTGAATTAGAACATAACCATAGTTCCCTTGATCGGATCTACAAAATACCAGGGGAAAAAAACCATCATGCCCCAAAACCATGTGCAAACCCATGCACAAAACCATGGGCGAGTCCGCCCATTGAAAATAAGGACCAAATTTTTTTTCCGGGGCACTGCCCCGAACCCTGACAGGGGGGACTACCGCCCGCCCTGTGACCCCCGCGCGCGTGGTTAGTCATGGAAATAATATAACACAAACCCAATAGTTCATCAGCGATTGTCATACATGTCAACCCAAGCAGCACCAGGGGCTACCCCAATATTGCATGGGAATTTTTACCTACCAAATTACTATATTTTGGGTCAATAATTATTTTGATGGTTTCTACTTGTCGATATGTTTCCATTGATATATGGCACGCCACGTAATGCTTCACAGTTTGAGAGATATTCATGTTTGAATTTTGTAACCCTAGTTAGTGGGCTAAACCCCCATGGGGTTGTGGAATGGGTCATTTAAAATTCAATAATTAATAATTTTTAAGCTCCTAAAATCCTTCCCACATTCACTTGTTGAAGCCCCTCTCAACCTAAGCATTTATATAAATTGTGATCCTCATATCCTCCTTATGCAGGGATTTCACTATCTGAAACAGGTCATCGTGGAATTTTCACTCTAAATTTTTTTCTACAAAGGTTCAGAAGCTGAAATTTTTATGAGGTGAAGCCAAAATCCTGAGGAAGCTCCTATAAAATTTTTAGATCAAGGTGCACAATATTTTCGGAGATATGATCTGTGGAAGTCAATGTTTTTGCAGGCTCCTGAAATTCATGTCAAAGAAGTGACCTTGGGAAAATAATCATAACTCTCTCTGAGTATCAGATTAGAATTTTGTAAAAAGTTGCAAATAGTGCATGGAATTTAATTTTCACTGTATCAATTTCAGAGCCGAATGAAGAAACAATGACACGTGGCACGCCGTACAAGTACGCTCTATTGAAATAGTCCATAATTAGGGCATTGTGAGAGATTGGGCATAAATCTCTCTTGAATTATCCAAATTGGGTCAGACCTATGGCATTGGAAAGAAGACTGAGAGGACTAATACAGGGCTAAAAATCACATATTGGTGATCTGAAATGACAGACACCAGATTCAATATTGAGCTCCTAGAAGGCAAGAAAAAGCTAGATCATGTGTTGTCAAGGGCTGCAAAGGACCAAAATTTCTAGGGAAGCAAAGAAAATCAAGGTGTAGCAGAGGGTAGCATGAAAAGAGCAACAATCAAGGTGCAGAACAGCAGCAAGAATTTCATCACATGAAGTCTTCAAGTGGGCAGCACTGCATACAGTCACTGTAAAGGTATCATTGTACTAAGTGTCTATCTCCCAAGAGTTGAAGAGCTAGTTTTGGGAGGTCTAGGATCATCATTAGGTGGTTGTGTCATAGTTGGGGTTATGGTCTAGTGTGTCTTCTTCTTCTACATCATTCTATATCATTGTAAAATGGACCATTTTCCCTGGTAGACGAGTCCATTCTTCGGGTGGTGCTAGGCTAGTGCATGAAGTCACTAATAGGTTCAAGCCTGTGAAAAATTCAGGGTGGTAGGGTGGTGCTAGGGTGAGTTGTAGCTCATTAAGTGTTGGGGCATCTGTTCAATTGACTACTGAAGAATCTCGAGTGTTGGAGCGTCCATCCAGTGGTAGTTGGAGAAGAATGTTTTTCTAGATTCTAGGAAGTTGGAGCTTTATTTTCAATTGGAGTTGAATATTAAAGAATTATTAGAAAAGCATTAAGTGGTTTTTGTCCCAGAGTGGGTTTCCACCTTAAAAACTGTGTGCATTTGTGTTCCTTTTTTTTACTACTATCATTGTACAAACACTGATAATAATTTAAGATTAACTACTACTCTAATTGAAAGGAATATTGAATCACCTCCCCCCCTCAGTATTTCCAACAACTTTTTCCATACTGCTGCTCCAAGATGACAAGTCTGGGGCTATGAAGGTTCCCCTTCTTCTCATTGACTCAATCCTCTACAATACAATAAACTAGGGCTATTCGGCTAGCCAACTTGACTGCTACTTTAGTCCTTCAAATTCTGCATGTCCTTAGGCCCAATACACCTACCCTTCTACTAGTCTTGTTTTCCTTCACAAGTACAGACTTAGGGATCTTCTTTGACAATCACCTAAAAAACCTCCAACTATACTTGGACTGCGATCAATTTTCCCAGCCACAGTCAATTATTTAACTAATCTATTTCCCACAACACTGCCCTCATCTAGGGCTCTTCAAATCGGCCACCTAATAGTGATTTAAGTCCTCTCAAAATCATTATTCTTGTGTACAAATTTATTTGTTGTCCAATATATGAACAAATATGAACTCCTCTTATCATCCTTCTAACAATTTTTAGATGACTGAACTAGGGTCACAAATCATCCACTAACAATCCATTGACTGATCTCTATCCAAAACTCTATGTGAAGTCCACCAAAATCAACTCCTCTTCATGTCAATCCATTCCTCACATGGCATGTTTCTTCTGCCCAATCTTCTACTTAGGTTCCACCTTCATTTTGATTTTCTATATCCACACATACTTCTACTAACCATATTCCAAATCTATGGTATATATTGCAAATATAAACCTCTCTCTAAGGGCCAGGACCCCTCTTCTTTTACGCAGATTTGTCACAGTATTAAGGGCATACCTTATGGACTGAACATGCTAGGAAACCTATCTAACTAGGGAATTATACTTCTATTATAATTTCTTTAGAAAAAACCTATCCATCCATAACAAAAACAAAAACTCTTGCCTCCATAAGAGACTCGACCTAGCTCATATGGATCCATAGATTTTGGGCATTTCTTTTACTAAATATTGACCTAAACTTTAGATCTCTACAACCCTCAAACTACAGTTACCTCAGTCCATATTACACTCGTGACTACTTCCGTTTCGGATCTAAATTATAGTGCATACCCTCCTCCATTTGTGTTGGTCTTTATCATAGACCTTGCAGCCTACTAACCACCACAAGATAGGGTCTCAACCCTCTCTGTTATTTCAAAATTTGATGCGGCCTTCATAAATAAACACCACTGAAATCACATGACCAAATTCTCATGATCCACCTCTCTTGAGCTCATTCTGCCATAAGAGAACCAATAGTATTCCATTCTACTTCCTATCTCAAACCTATTAAGGTATGTAATCCTCACATGATGATCTTGATATTGGTGGATGATCATGGCCTCCCTTTAGCAACCCTTCTTCATCCCTCTAACTTGATCTACTTTAGGACTACATCTCTCCTAGCCTCCTTGATCAAATGAGCTCCTTCTCACTTGATGTTCTTACCTTCATACTAAGGCTCCTTAAATATATTTTCCTATCTAGGCCTCTTAAGAACCCTCTAGAACTTACGGGCTTTATCCACTTAGAACTTAGGAAATATTTTTTTCCCATTTTTATTTTCTTTTATATTTTAAACCCCATCTTGGGTCCAAAACCCCCTTTTCTTGGGCTCTTTTCCCACATAGCCTTTTGTGACCAAAATCACACAAACCCATCTCACTAGGTTTATGGAGTACCTCCAAAGCTACACAATTCAACAACATAGTCTAGTTGTAGTAATCGTAACTTGGTCAAGCTCCTGTAGTCAAGCGAGGACTTGGTTGGGTTCCCAAGTTGAAAATTAAGTAATGGTAGTTATGTGGGAATGATAGCTAGGTAGGGTTAGAGCATACCAATGAATGAAAAAGAATGCTAACATATGCCGGACAATGTAAATGCATGCTAAGGAGTGTTAAGGAGTGTCGAGGAATCACAAGGGAGAACTAGGTCAAAATGCATGGAAATGAACAAATAAGAGTGTGTGCCAGGGATTGTTAGTGAATTTAAGTGTGCTAAGGACAAAGTTTGTTAGAATAAGTTCATAATATGATTTTCAAAAGGCAAGCCTACGATTGCGATAAGGGGCTCGACAAAGAATTTTAAGACAAAGGGAGACTTTGTGATGGGCACAACACTATTTTGCCTTTATCTATTATTTTTATATGACATGTCGCAAACTTTGGCTGAATGCTCATGTTTTACACCATGTTAGGCAATTGTATATTGTAAATTGTTGTGTATAAGTTTTGGGGCACTAAGCTTGTGCCAACTTACATCTCGTGTGTCTTGTGTATGTTGTGGTTCTTGAAAACTCTCAGTTAATGCTTTACTATTTATATGAACTGGACATACAAGTGAAATATTGCCTATGTAAGCTATATTGCTTAGTTGTTTTATGGCCATGGCTAGATGTGATCCTTGTCTTGGTAAGTTCTTAAGTGGGACAATTTCAGCTTGGACATGAGTGGTGTACAATGAGGTATAGGTAATTATTAGGTGAAAAAGGTACGATCTACTTGTAGTAGGTGAAATTGGTCAATTTGTTGTGGCTGGAGTAGGTAAATGTCACATTAAATGCAGTAGCTAAGGACTTGATTGAGTTCCCAAGTCATGAAAAAATGTAAGGATAGTTGTGAGGGCATGAGTGCCAAGGCATGCTAGTGAATGCTAACATGTTCCAGATAGTTTGAAGACATGTCAAATATGAGAAGATGTGTCAAGTGCTAAGGCATGACAAGATGTGGAAGGGTGTGAAAATACATTCCAGGGATTATCAAGGCAAAAAAAAGGAGAAACAAGTTAAAATAAAATGAAATTAACACATAATAGGGTTAATAAGTCATCAATTTACCTTTCCCAAGGGGGGAATGCTAGGAAAAACAACATTAGGTGACAATAGGTGCCAAATTTTGTTACTTCCCATCTACTTTCCAATAATTGATCTCAAATAAATTTAATATTAAACAATGCCAAAGCATACCAAGGCATTTTAATGAATACTAGACATGATAATACTTTCCAAGTGCCAACACGTGCCAAACGCCAATGTGTGTTAGGGAGTGATACACACGTTATGAAGTGGAAGGGCATGTTGAAGAGTGCCAAGGTGTGACAGAGTGTGCTAATGCATGCTAAGGAGTGTTAGGGAGTACTAGGGAAACACAAGGGAAAACTAGGTCAACATGCATGGAAGTGAATGAATATGAGGGTGTGATAGAGAGTGTCAACAAGTGCTAGCTAGCATGCCAAGGAGGGAGTGACAATGTATGTTAAGCACTAGTAAAACATGCTAGGGAATATAAGTGTTAGAAAATTATATATTGCAGAGCAATGGAACAGATAAAATATGCGGAAACACAAACACATAAAACATATAAAACAAGAGAGACAAATATATACGTGGTTCACCCAATTTGGGCTATGTCCACCCCGAACAACCATTCCTTCCTTTATATTATCCAGAAAAATGAAGAGACACAACCTACAACAGATTCGTTGTAATATCCTCTATTCTCTCTCACAGCCCCCCTTTTATGTTTCTCACTCATAATACTCATACAATACACAACCGCAATAAAATAACCTCATAAGAAAGAGGGGTTGCCTTCTAGGGAAAAAAACCATAAATTAAACATAAATTCTACTGTCAAAACATTCGCCTAATGAACAACCCAGATTGACTAGAAATTACAATATTTTACAAGGAAATTTTACATATGTTTTTAGCTTCGGGGGAGCTTCCTTTGAAACCCCCTGAAACCCCCTCGGGCCCCCCAGGCATCGTTCAAATGACAAGTGACATTTCTTCCTTGTTAAGAACATGGGTCCAATGCTGCGATAAATCTAAATAAAGAAGATAATCAGGCTCCACACCCAACAATCAGGGCAAGTCAAGAAGTGCCAGAGTGTGCTAAGGAGTTCTAGTGTGTGTTAACATGTGCCAAATAGTGTCAATACATGCAAGATGCTACAACATGCTAGGATGTGCAGGGTGCTAGGGTATGCCAATATGTGTCAAGGAGTATCAAGGAAACAAAAAGAAGAACCCAAATAAAATTCAAGGAAATGAACACATAAGAGGGTTAATAAGTTGGGACTTTATCATTTTCAAAAGGGGCATGCTAGGCACACTAATAATAGATTCCAATACATGCCAAGTTCCATTGTGTGCCAAGTGCTTATGTATGTTAGTGCATGATAGGGACTACAAGGCATGCCAACACGTGCTAGGAGAGTGTTATGCTATGCTAAGGCCTGAAACAATGTGCTTGGGTGTCCTGGTCATGGCAAGATGTTCTAGGTACAAAGATGTTCTAATACATTTGAGGTGCCAAGGAATGTTAGTGTGTGCCAAATCATGTTAATATGTGCCAAGAGTGTTGAGGAGTGCTAGATCTCTCTCATTAATAGAATTGACAAAGATTTATTATGTATTAAATAATATAGTTTCTACACACACTAGTGGAACTTTATCTAAAGGGAATTTGTTAGATTATAAACCAAATAGAGATGAATCATGTATTGAATCATAGGAAACTATATTCTCATTACTTGAGGGAAATTATACAGACTAATTACTTCTTAACGAATTGAATGACTCTAACCACTATATGGCCTTGGACACATTGATGAGTCCCATGATTAGACATATTTGGAGGGGTTAATGGTCACCTTTTTGCCTTCTGAGATATCTTTTTCTTGCATTTTTATTATTATTTGGTTTTATGATGCTAGTATAGGTGGTGATTAAGGCTAACATACTCTGAGTGCATAATATGAGGTTGAGTGCAGAAAATCATGAATTATTATCATTTTAATAAGGATTTTATCATCAAGACGTGGAGGAGACAACAAGGAGAAATTATAGGAGGATTTTCCACCCTCTTTAACTCTCAAAGGCAGCCAAAGGATCCCAAATATTCTCTCCAGCAATTCGAATTCCAAAGACAGCCAAATGATCCCCAAGGATTCTCTCCATAAATTCGAGTTCCAGAGGCAGCCAAGCAACTCAAAGAGGAGTGCACTCAATCTTTGTTTACTTGGAGTCAAGTGGAATCAATCACCATTTTCTAGGGAGCTGTTGGTAGCTGCCCTGTAGAATAAATAGAGAAAAGCTAGAGCTAGGAAGGGTCGAAACTTTGTTGCAAGCTATTGAGCTTTTATTATTTTACTCAGTGATCAAACTTTTAGAAATGTATGAGGCTATCTTTTATGAAATTAGTAGATTGATTTCATTTTACTGATTTAAGTTTAAGAGAGCTAGGCTCATGGGTTAGGGCCCGATCCATGTGCCTCAGCCTCTCTGTTGTATTTGTTCTCTGCTTTCTGTCATTTCATTAGTTCCGCTTCTAATAATTTCGTTTATGTTTCATTGTTGTTTAGTTTTGCTTTCAGTGTGCTGTTGTAGGTTTCATTTTCTTGCGAGTAATAGAATAGAAGAGAAAAACAAAAAATCAAGACTCCCTTCTCATCTCTGTCAATAGAGCTCGAGGAGGGAAAACCTTCCCACAGACCCAAAAACTTATTTCTATTCACTGTTTCTGAGATTAAAAGTAGAGTTGCATTACCATTTTCTAGTCTTCCTTTGCACTGTAGTTTTTACGCATTTGTCTATTTTTCGTGCATATATCAACATAGTTGTTTTCCGGAATTGATGTTAAAGCCCCAAAGCAGCTCCATGGTGCCTCCCCACTTCATTTCCCATCTCCCTTCCATCTCTTTTGTTACACTTCTATTCCTTCCTTTTCTCTTATTGCAGCTACCGCAACCATTTTAACTTGAAAACCCTCCAAACACTTTAAAGTTTGACCTCCTCCTTTCCTCCTCGAAATCCCCCCTATCCCATCTCGCACTTCACACTCTCCTCTCGATTACACTATCATTTCTCCGCTAACCTTGTGATATTGTGAAATCACAAATTGCAAATCGCAAATCACAGTTTCTATTGGTTTCCTTTAAGACTTACCACTCCAACGCTAATTGCGATAACTCCACCGCATCGCATTTTGCACTTCACAAGCTTTCCCTTTTTATTTTAAGACTTATCTCTCTCGACTCCGATTGCAATATTGTCATTGCACTCCGCCACCGGTGCCACCGCCACGTCACCCATCACATTTTGCACGTCACAACCTTTTCTGAAAAACACTTCCTCTATCCCCCCAACTTTCCGATATTGCGATTGTGATATCATAACAATGGGGTAGAGACCCAATGTCACCTCAGCCAAAAACCCCTACTCTTTACCGAATTTCACGGATGGGCAGGGAAAATTTTAAGGATGGAAAATTATCTCGAAGTTTAAAACATTGGCGAATGTCACTAATCCCTAATATGAAAACTATAAAATATTTATTGATATATTTCTAAAATTATTCAAATTTATAATGATTTTATATATAGCCTTTATATAATGTTGGCGATTTTTAAGGTAAAATAATTTTATATTGTAAAATTTGGGCGAATCATTTTTAGAAAAAATGGAATTGGCGAAACTTTTTTTTAGAAAAAACATGGAAAATTAGCCCACCTGCAAATATTAGCCCCTAAAATTTTCCATGGATCATATGCATTTCGCACTTCGTAGTTTTATCCCATTTCATTTCGCACTTCACAGTTTTTGTCCCCATCGCATTTCGCAAATTTCATCCTTTCCGCAATCGCATTACTCATTTCGAAAATTTTCCCCTTTTCCTTTAACACTCCCCGCTCCAAACAACGATTGCGATATCACTCTGTACTCTGCCACCGGTCCCACTACCACATCATTCAACACATCGCAAATCGCAGATCACACTTTTAATTTTGTTCCTGTTAACACTTACCGCTCCTATCTGCCAATTGCGATATTGCTCCGTACTCCGCCACTGGTCCCACTACCACGTCATCCGCCACATCACACATCACAAATCACACTTTTTATTTTTGTTCATGTTAACCTTTACCACTCCAAACATTGATTGCGATTACCCTCCATTGCAACTCCGCCATCTCACTTTTTAAATCATTCCGCTCCAAATAATTTTTGCACCATAATTAAGCTTTAATAAGGTTTAAACCCGCTCTTTCCACCTATAAGCCTTGTTTCAGGTGTTTATCCCTCTGTTAGCACCTTTACCCCTTTCTTCTCCAAGCTACAAATCAACACTTTTTCAATTAGAATCAAGTCACGAATAGCTTAGCTACATGGATAAAGCATGGTAGATAGAGCATAAGATAAGTAGGGAGTGTTTAGCCGATTGGCCTAGCTAGGTGAAACTTAGTTTAGTTTCTTTTCAGTCGTTTCCTTCTTGCAGATTAAATTTGTTTCCTTTCTTTCATTTCCTTTCAACAATTTAGTTTAGTTTCATTCTTGTCATTTCTTTTCAGCAATTTAATTTAGTTTCTTTCTCTCATTTTCTTTCTGCACATTAAATTATTTTCATTTCCATAATTTTCTTTCTGCAATTTAGTTTAGTATCCTTTTTGTCATTTCCTTCCAGCAATCTACTTTTCAGTTTTTATCATAGTTTAAGAAATATCACCCTTTGGTAAAGTAGAAGAGGATGACATGAACATAATGCATCTGCTGTGTATATAGCACTGTCACCTCCAAGTTTGTATGAACCCTCGGTTGATAAAGTAAAGTAGGGCAACCCCTGGGAGTTGCAACACTCTTGGTGCAATACTGGGGCTCACCACACATAATGAAAAAGTCTCCATAACAATGGTCTTAAATCGTTATATTTTGACAAAAAATATAGTAACATGCACATACCGTCATCAAAAACTCATTGGAATGATCAATGATGACTAACATTTTTCGACCGTCACCAAAAATAACCAAAAAGAGCATTGGTGAGGGTCAATAAAAGATCATCACTAGAAGTGTCACCAAAGAGAGAATTAGTGACGGGCCTTTAACAACCCTCACCAAAAGTGTCACTGAAAATGGCTTTGGTGACAAACCTTAAAGGACCGTCACTATATGCACTTACAACAACGCTTTTTTAAGGATCTTCACCATATGTGACATTGGTGACAGACCATAAAGGTCCGTCATAGGCATGACCCTCACCAATGTCATTTTTTCTTGTAATGTATCGTTGGTTTAGTACTAAGATCTATCGCAATCCACTAATATTTATTCACCAGTAGATCCTCCATCTTGAGCTTCTACAACTCAAAAATCTGACCATTAAATTTATCGATCTTTATCTTTCCACTACTCGCCATCTTCCTTCACCGCAAGAATCAATCCCACAAATCCCCCACTGAATAGTGTCTACCACAAGCCCGAGCAAAAACACCTCAGCAACAAAGGTATCCCCTTGAATCCGAAACAACTATGATACCAAACGTAGGTTTTAACCCTGTACAGAAACTACCTGCAAACAAATTCTTAAGAACAAAAAACAAACAATGGCGAGAACATAAACATGAAACACATATACACAAAGATTTTCCCCTGGATCCCAAAACCGGGACTACCAGATTGATGTTTCATTATATTCATTTCAATGTTAAAATACATATATACATGTCAAAGCATTCATAAACCCCAATCAATTAACCTTGGATTAGAACATAATCGTAGTTCCCTTGAAAGGATCTACAAAATACCATGGATAGAAAAACATCATGCCCAAAACCATGTGCAAAAACTCCCCCCTCCAGACCCTTCGACAGGGGGGCTACGCTCCCCGTGCTACGCCCGATACAAAAAAAGGGGGGAAACCTCCCCCACTTCTACCTTGAGGCTAGTCGTGGAAATAATATAACACACACCCAACAAAATTGCACACATAGCATGGCATGCATGCGACTGGGGACTTTTCCCAGTAGTTCTAAGCCTATGACCCAAATTTTTGTGCCACTTTTTTGGGCCTAGGTCACTGCCCATAATTCCATGACACTTTCATAACTAAAATATAATAGTGAAATAACAAAGTAAATGAAAACACTTGAACAAGGACTTGACTAGACTCCTACTAGCCATGACAGGCGTTTCATCAAACATGTTACAAATATGTAATCTACAGGTTTAAATAATAGATCTGAGCATAGGAGTCTCATACTTATCTAAGAATCACTAAGAAGCATTGTTGCCTCATCACATTAACTACATTATCATCTATTTGGTCATAGATAAATTTTTCATTCATTTACAACTCAAAACATGATGAGAGCCATACATCATCACTATCATAAAACACTTTCATAACCAACATATAAACAACATAAATGACAAGCACATAACAACCATATAATCCACATAATAACAAGCATACTTACCCATCAATATAAGAGGAAAATAACTCTTATTTACATAATAAAAATGTAACCAAGTCTGAGACTTCCACGTTCCACCTGACCATAGACATGGTTGAGCCAAATATCTCTTCAGCCAGTCACCCTCGTGCCATATTCGAAGCATGAATGTGGAATATCATAAAACTCATAAATCAAAACCAACCCAAGGCTTCCAGAGGGCAAACCACCACAATCCTCAACCAATGATTCCACCTTAGGGTTGTATATCACAACCATCAACGGATTAGTATCCATCTGTTGTCTAGGGCTCCAGAGCATTTGTTCCAAACAGGTCTTCCAAGACTAGTAACTCGACCTACAACTATTGTCGGGATTCCAGAGCGTTTGTTTAACTAGAGCTTCCAGGACTAGTAACTCATCCCACTAAGGGATTCCAAATCATTTTTCCAACCAAGGCTTCCAAGACTAGTAACTCAACCCAAGCTGTTATAAGGCTTCTAGAGCATTTGTCCAACCAAGGCTTCCAATAACTATTAACTCAACCCACAACAAAAGGCACATGAGAACCAACCAAAAAAACAAACAATGAAATGAACCCACAACACCATGGCTATCCAGGAAATGACAAGGCTAGGCA
The DNA here is from genome assembly GCA_034641835.2 of Pinus albicaulis. Lineage (NCBI taxonomy): Eukaryota > Viridiplantae > Streptophyta > Pinopsida > Pinales > Pinaceae > Pinus > Pinus albicaulis. The sequence continues at coordinate 149,147,455 of CM076573.1, forward strand.
AATACACTATCAATCTAGGCAATCCTCCACGCCAATGATATATCATAACCAAGAAACCACATGTGTATGCCATGCATGCCAAAACTAGTGATTAAAACATACATGCAACTTAGTACCTGCAAACAAAATTCGATGTAGCTGTTGATACCGATGTCCTCTTGCGCTTTCCTACTCTTCCTTTGCCTTCTTGCTCCAAAATTCCAAGTATGCTACACTCTCCAAGAATGCTCCAAGAAAATCTAAGTGTCCAAGAGTATGAGAGAGAGAGTGAATAGAATGAGAGCTCCAAAACTAAACTGGAAAAAGGTTACCAAATGATCCTCATAAGCCTTTTTATTAATGAGGTTTCTAATTTATTCAATTTTCCATTATTTTCCTTAATTTTTCTCCTCACATGCAACCTGTGACCTCTTACCTCCCTTTTCTCCTATTTTCCATTATTTTCATAAACAAATTGCAATAAATACCACTTTTCCTATCCAAAGCCTTAGACATTGCCTTTGCCAATTTCCATAGTCATGATAAACCATATGAACACCTGCACTAGGATGTTTTTCCCAACATTCAACTTGGAATAAGTGTCCCATGACCTTGGTTATTATTTTTCCTTTATTAACTGTTATTACATGGAATTTTCACCAGGGTTGTTGAAACCTTCTTGTGTGGACACTTCGTGGCATAATGTCCAAATTCATGATTGTGTGAATTTGCTCAGATAATGCTGAATTGAGTCATCCTTCTACATCTTGACATTTCAAAGCTTGTCCTTGAGCACCAGTTTCCTATGGTCATTGTTGTTCTGGAACAAATCTACCAATGCTTTCCACATTGCATACAAAGTCTCTTTCCCATCGATATTTGAGACAATATGGTCTCGTACTCCCTCAAATATGATTCTCCTCGCCCTGGCTACACACTTCTTCCATTCTGATAGATTCTGAGTATCAGTTGTTGCTGGTTTTGGAATGTCACTCTCAACAAATTCCTTCAACCCATTATCTTCCATCACTGCCTCCATTCAGTCCTTCCAAGAAACACAATTCGAGCTTCCCTCAAGGGCATACTCGAGTCTTAGTCCATAGAAAGCCGTCCTTCTAGCTCTGAAGAATTGATCCTGCAAATATGATCCTCCTGCAAAGACAACTTCGAAGTCTCTTCTCTGTTATGAATCTAGCTCTAATACCATGTAGAAATTTATGTGTAGACTCTAAACTGCTCATGAAATTTACTAAATCATAAGACTAGAAGCTACTCTATTGATTCGCGAAAGATTATTTACGACCGAGAAAAAATATCATTGAAATGCAAAAGGAAACATGACACATGCACAAAGATTTATCTAGAGGAAAGAAACTGCTCAAAACCCCTTACTATATGTGTTGCATTAATCAAAGAATCTGGAATAATACAATATGTTTGCTCAAGCTTGATCACAACTTGCACTTGTATCTTCTATCCTCTGCCTGGTTGACAGAACCCGACCAATGGTTAGCCAAATTTTCAAGCTGCCAAGCTCCTATTTCCTTACGTTGTTCCTTGAGGAATTAGCCCCTATTTTTTTGGGAAGTTCCTCAATTGGATTACACAATTCCCGTAGGCCCATTCTTTGATTGCATGCACCACTTGTACACATGGAACTAGTCTACAACTGATAGTACATTGCCTTGGAATCTCCATGTCACTGGGTAACTGGAATTCTCTGCATGCATCAGTTATCTTGGGATAATTGATCAGTTAACTGGATGAACACTAAGTGTGATTGAGGTTACACTGCACAACTTCACCTTCCACCAGTTTCTCCAACAGTCAGAACTAGTTTAATTGAAAATAACTCAACTTAACTAAAATAGATTGCTTAAAATTAGAAATGAATCATATTGAATTGAACTCAAGCTTACCCAACCCAAATTTATTGAGTTCACTGAGTGAAAAAATCCATTCCCCTTAGTTAACTACCTCGAAGATTCTGCTGATGTGGAAATTCAAATATTCTCTTGTTTGACCAAGGCAAAGTCAAATTGATATTTTCTTGTTGCATTTTCAACATTAGACCATTCAGGCTTCAACATGTTCTAGAGGAATCCTACATTCCATTTTTGGTTCTGGCAGTCTTCCTTCAAGAAAAAGTTCGAGTCAACATTTTTTAATCTTTATTTTTTAAACCATCTCTCACCTTTAGTTGGCAAACCCATGGCCTCCGCAAAGGATTCTTTGATGCTTGGAAACTATAGCATTTATATTATTGTTGTACTGCCATCAAAATAGTGTATGAAGTCATGGCACCAACTCATGTTGTATCCATTGAAGCGCCGAAATATTGATTCCCAACCTACATTTCAGAAAAGATCCAACATTTTCAGATAATCTTCAAAGTATATTCCATTGGGCTCATAAAACTTCACATGGCCTGGTCTTCCCATCTTGCAAATGTTTATGACCCTGGAAATACTTTCGCAACCTTGAATCACCCTGTCTGGACATTACAAACCATTCAAGAACCTTCCAGTGGTAAACAAATTTTTGAGTTTGCTAGAAATTACCATTTTAAAAAATTGGGTAATTTATGGTTTGAGTTTAAACTTCATTCTTGGGCTTTAAAATGTAGCTAGATGTCACATCAAATGTGGAAAGGGATAGGGATTTGTGAAAAAACACCTTGGAGTCAAAATGATAGGTTTGGTAGCTCAAAACTTATTTTTTAATTTTTCAGTGAGTGCTACGAAAAAAATTCATAGCGCCAACTATAGGCTTATGTTAGGCTAATTTCGTTGAAAAAAACTTAGGGAAAGCTTAGGGTTAGGTGAAATGATTTGATTTGACATGTCCCTAGGCTTATATAGCAATTTGCACAAAGTTTTTTACAGGCCCTTTACATAACCATGACTTTACATAATGCACTTTATAATTGTAGCCTTTAGACCTTTAGGGAAAGGTGCATACCTGATGCTAATAGATGACTTGATATTTTGAGCATTAATCTTCTTTTATGACACATAGTTGGGGGTCTTGAGGCTTATCCACTCTTCTATTGTGGATATTTTATGTATATGTGACTTATCTCTGGGATTTGTAAGAGATAATGCATTATTTTATGTTCTAGGGCTTTTAGTAGATGAGGAAGTGCTAGGTCTTTCATATAAATAAGATAAGGACTTCCCACTTGTGAATCATTGCTACTTGTAGAGATATATCACTGCTTGTCGTAGTGTTTTTTCAATCTTGAAAGCCTCCAGTTTATTTTGTATATTACTTATAATGAAATAAAGAAATAGAAAAGAAATGAAAGAGAGCTCTTTTGTACTTGATTAAGATACAAAACACTATTTTTTTCTTTCCATTTACTAGTTTGTCTATGACTTGTGGGACTAACCTTTGGCTAAGAAACTATGACGTAGGGGCATCTAAGTTGTCAACATCACCTAGGAATCACAACTTGGCCTAGGCCACCCCAACCCTTAATCACGAGATACGACACAAATGTCACAGAGAAAACTTAATGAAATTTACATTCAAAGAAACAGAACCATCTACAACATTATACCTTAGGTGTAAGGATGACTTCTTTCTAGCTACCTTCCCTTCTCCTCCATGAGTCACCCACTATTATAAGACACACCACAATAATTCAAAGAGGTATTTCCATGAGATTCTACCAATGTAAGGATACTACATTTTTTCTATCTTGTGCCTCTCTCCCTATAAAAAGATATCATCATATATGACTGGATTTTTTGTACCCATGAGATTTTGAAGCAATAAAACACAAAACACTTAACAACTCACATATATTTATATATTTTATTTTTATATTTCAATTTTGAATTTTTAGCTTATTGCATAAAGTTATATTTTATTAAAAATAAATTATATAAAATAAATAAATAAAATTATTTAATTAGGATGAAAATATCAATAAATAACTAATATTTATTATAAATCAAAACAACTAGTATTTATTGGAAATTAAGATATTCTACTTATTTCTTAAAAGAAAAGGAAAAAAAGTACTCTTTTACCGTTAGGAGAGAGAATCGAAAATGAGTATCCAAAATGGGCTGCCTTCGGATTTTTGTGAGAAAGCGCTTACTCTCAATTGGAAACAAATAAATATAAATTTCCAAGACATTACTTAAAAGTTGGGCATAATCCTTGTCACAAACTTGACAAAGTCAAGTATCAAGGCGTGTGATCGCACCTTACCATTAAACCAACAGTTCACAAACCAATATTAAATGTTAAGATATATTTATCAAAGGAAGAATTGTTACGACAGTCAAAAGTGGCTAGTATTGGGGTAAAAAATATTAAAAAATATAGCAGTAATAATATTTGAATTATATTTTTGATAATAGAAAAGATAAATTTATTAAAGGAAGAATTGTTATGACGATTAAAAGTGGTTAGAATTGGGATAATTTAAAAAAAAAAATTATTTGAATCATATATTTTTGATAATAGAAATGATTCAAAAATCTTTAAAACACCATAAAAAAAATACATCCAAAATTTTAAAATTTCACAAATATAATCTAGATTTACAAAATTCCTAGAATATTCATAATTCTCCGATCGAAAAAACAAGTTAGTTAGACTACTAGTCAAAGGTTAGTCAAAGGTTATGGGTTGAACTAAATTCAAAATAACACCTTAAGCTGGCAACGGATATGGTTGCTTAAATTACTCATACCAGGATCAAATTACATGATAATTCAACTAAGATAACATTAGAAAAATTAATTACCTGATTAAACATTCAATGCGGACTTAGCCGTTAGCCCGCTCATTTTCAATTCAAATATTTGAAATAGAGGGGCAAGAGAACGGTGCAGGGAGTAAGATGTTCTGCAGTCCAAAGAGGAAGAACAAGATTCGATCGGTGGTCGAGAATTTTTAGGGTACTTGATTTCTGAAGTGGGTCTTTAATGAGATATCTAAGGTTTTAAATA
>CM076573.1:149152500-149251226 GCA_034641835.2 Pinus albicaulis
TGGGCAGATTCATGAGATGGTGTGGATCTCATGAGTTGAACTTGGCTATGAGGTGCCCACAGCATGGTAGTAGCAAGATCAGTTGGAGTGATGCAGGCAGATCAAAGTGACAGTGTCGGATACTAGAGCGCGGATCAGAGTTGACAGCAAATGCAAGAGTGCATGGGTGCAAGAGTTCAACAGCGCAGTAGTTCCTGATGACATGTGCAGTTGGTACCAGCAGAAGTCGAAGACTTTGATGATAGATGCTAGATGCATCAAGACTGATTGAGTTGTTTGGAGCATATTCAGTTTCAGAGGAGTTGCAGAGCAGATGCATGAGTTTGCATGGTGCATGCAAAGGGTGCATGGCATATGCATGGAGTTGCATGGTGCATGCATGAGTTTGCATGGCACATGCAAAGGGTGCATGGCGAATGCATGGAGTTGCATGGAGCTTGTGAAGGTCAGCAGGGTGAATGTGCGGAGTTGCATGTCGTACAAGACAAATTTTTCTTGTTGAGAGGAGTGTTGAAAATGGCAACAAGAAACAAGTTGGAAGAGGCCTCCTTAAACATCTTTCCCGATCCTAGTTGGAAAGTGATCACCTAAACTAGGTGGGGACTACATGTGATTTTTGTCGAAAAATCTATTTTTAGACTATGTCCCCTTAGACATACTACATGATTCGGGGATTCTAGTTGAGATTCTTCAAGTATGCGACATGTTGGTAAAAACAAATAGATGATTCTATATTTTTAGGTCATGTGCCATTTTTAGATCGCTTCTCCTAGTAATATAAGTCAAATATTATTTACCCTTAATAATATTTGGACTATAAACTTCAGTTTATCCTCTTGTGGCACTTCAGTTTGACCCCCGGAGGTGGGGCATGCAGCTGACATAAGGAAATTCGAATTTTCTATGGGTTAGTTGAGCTTTTGCATGGTTGACTTCAGTTAGACTCATGTGGCGGAGTTTTGGTGGAGTTGATTTAGGAGTTGATGGAGGAGGTGTTCCGGTTAACTAGTTTAACTAGTTATGATCAGTTTAACTTGTGATTATGCTAGAGATGAGTTGGGTGAATTAATTATTAATTAATTCACTGATATTAACTCATTATTAAACTAAAATAACACATCAGTTAACTCAGTGCATGGACAGTTCAGTGAAAGACTAGTGGAAGAGGTAGATGAAAGGGTGAGACTGACAACAGTTGTACATTAGTTGTGCATGAGATTTGCACGATCAGTGGGATGATGATGCCAATGATGATTGCGCTGTACCAACTAAGTGAATTCGAATTCCATTCAGCTATATTCATTTTTTGGATTGCGCAGTAGAGGCAGGCAGAGCAGCAGAAGGATTTGAACCTGTGACTAGTTTCAGATCTAGCTAGTTTTGTGTTCAGCATATGAGATAGTACTGAGTACTTGTGAGGAGTATTGTATTATGTATTGTTGAATGTTTCTCATCCATTATATGATACATATAGCTGGGGGTTTTCAGCTATAAGCTTTCCCCATACATGCTGCGTTCTATGTGTGTGATTTGATGTTCTGTCGCTTTGTTTTTTATTCCGCATGTGATACACGAAGGACATGTGTTATGCATGAAATTCAATTATATATGGATCGTGTTAATCGCAGCCCGAATAAACTTCATTATTCGTAAAATTTCTACATGACTATTAGTTGTGACATTAGTGGGTGCACACTTGCAACCAAACACACATTGGAGATGCCAATGAGGATTGCACATTCAAGGCAAGGCAAGATCGAATTCATTCATGGATTCTGATCAGCAGGGATTGCGCAGTGGAGGCATTAAATTGGCGCATGTATTTTCCAATTTTTGTATGACAGTGTGAGACGATTGTATATTGTACTGAGAGCTCTTGGATTATATTTTTGTATTAGATTGTTTCATGATCCATGATATATACATAATATATGATAGTGCGATCTTTAGCTATATGCTTTCCCCGATAAAACATATGGTTTATGTGTGATTGATCTTTCTTCGATATTGCAATTTTTCGATATTGCAATTCGTGATCGTGTTTTTAATTTGGTGATCGTGTTTTAAATTCCACAAGATTTTTGTAGAAGCGATTTTGTATTTAAAAATGGCATCTAATTGTTAGATCAGGCGAATCCAGGATATATATGCATTTTTTATTAAAATTTATACATGGTATCAGAGTTGTGTTATATATTTTCTGCAGGGTATCAGAGCAGGAATTATTTGGGTGCGCGAATTTGCAAAGAATATTTGAAAATTTTGATGCAAAATTTTCAGAAACAAATAGAATATTTTGATTCCTTGCGAAAAAATACCCAAATTTAAAGAAAAAAATCGGTCAAATCGGAGCTCGGATGAGGGAGATATCGTCGATTTAAAATCAACTCTTTTTTTAGAAAATTTTGCGACGGCGGGACAATTACAATGTGCGCGAGCCAAGAACCTACATGAACTGAGGTACAAGATGCATGAAAAGCTTTAAGGAGAAAAGAAGAGCTTAGTGACTTGATGGTTGAGAGGGAGCCTCTCAACATGCAGCCTAAGAAGCAGTCTTAGAAGGTTGTGCAGCAGCCACAACTAGAGATGCAGAAGAATCTCTATAGATTTGATGTAGATGTGATTTCTACAGAGCTTCCTACCATTGGGAAGTGTGAGAAATCCATGAAATTGAACCTTAAGAGGGAGCTGGATTTACATGCAGGTAAGAGTGAACCTCAAGATGTGGAGTAGCCACATGCAGAGGATCATGGATTGGGAGAAACCACTCATGCAGAGAAATTTCATGCCAAATGGGCAGAGGAAGTGCATTTAGCTATACCACCAGGTGAGAGGTGTGGCCAGAGAAGCAATAGCAGGATCGCTGATTGATAAAATGAAGGTTGTGGGAGTGACATGAAATAAAGGATGTTGTCGATATTTGTAGCGTGGATCGAGTCGATACATGAAAAACATGTGTCAATAGTGCAAGGATCCAAGACATGTGCAATTGGTACCAAATATGTTAGAAGACTTTCTCGTTGAAAATGCAGCAAGATGATGGAGCTTAGTAAAATGAAGTCGCCTTCACTAAGTGGGCCCGCAGGCAAATTCTGGCGCAAAGTCTATTTTTAGACTATGTCTATTTTTAGACATACGGAGCATAATTTGGGAATTCTACTTGGAGATTCTTGATGGATGCGACATGTCGGTAAAAATAGAGAGGATCTCTAAGCTTTATAATCTGTGCTATTTTTAATTCTATCTCTCATGAATATGGAAGTCAAATATTATTACCCTAATAATATTTTGATCTATAAACAAATAGCCACTTCCTCAAGCACTTGGGCTGAGTCTGAGGTGGCTCATAATCACACAAGGAACTGTCTTAGAATGATAGCATCTTGCATGGTTTACTTCAGTTAGACTTCAGTGGCAGAAGTTTTGGAGGAGTTAACGGGACAAATAGTGGAGTTGTGTTCTATTTATTTTAGTTGAACTAGTTGGGATTAGTTTAAACTAACTAATCAATTAGATATGAGTGGAGTAATCTAAGAATATTGACTTACCAAGATGAATCATTAGTCAACTCAAGGAACACCATTTCCCACTACAAAGCAGCATGATCGGGCTCAATGGAGACCAAGAAAGAGACAGATGAAAGGCAGACAGCTATCATTGTAACTACATCGTTGCTAGTTTGGCAACACATAGAGATAGGTATAAGCTAGTGAGTATTGCAAAGTCAAGGTCGTGTGGTTTATCTATAAGGAGGCCATCACCTAGCATTAAACACAATCAAGGGTTACTATCAAGTGGTTAAGGATTGGAGCAAGTGATTTGCTAGATCTAGCTCGATAGTGTGTAGCAAGGGAGAAAAGTGAGAGCCAGAACAGTTTTTGTACCATGATTGTTACATGATTTCCTCCATTATAACATAATAATAATAGTCAGTTTTCAACATAGGTTTCTATATATACTGTTAATGTGTGTGATTGATTTTGGATGTGCGATTGCTTCTATATATTTTCCGCATGTGACAATTAATTGTAGAAGAAGGTTATGTGTTATGCATGCACCGAAATCGATGGTATGATCTATGAATTTTCATTGAATAAGTGATTTATTCAAATAATTTCTACATGGTATCGGAGCGAGGTTAATTGTCGAAGTCTATTACTATGATTGCAAAACTTATTTCTCTGACAGAGTTCCGCATGCGGCCAGTAGCCTCCCAATATTCATCCTTCTTTGTATGCAGATCCGGTGAATGCCTCGTGTCAATCGATTTGGAAACAATTTGTTTTCAAGTATAGATCTGGTTTATAGAGGCCAGAAAGCCAATCTAATTTTGCGTAAGGTTGTTCTTCTTGAGCTTGCGAAAGAAAGATGTCTTCTTTTCAATGGTTTGCACCGAATATGCTCTTGAAGGCAGCCTTTAACCATGTTGCATGGAAAGATCGAATGGAAGCCAGCAGAAGACAATGGTTCCAAGGAGTTCAGGATGCGGATGTCCCAAAGCTCCACCGATGCAGTTTGGTCGATGCATGGCAAAAGAAGACCACGAAATGTCACAGATCCTCGTTGAGGGCCAAGGATCATATTGTATCCAGCCTTCATGGTAAGGCTACTCCATATTTACTGTGGAAAGCTCGACGCATCTATTCCGCAGTGCAAGAGTGACCAAAAGGAAGTCACGCTCAAAGATAAGCTCGTGAACATCAAGATGGAGAAGGCGACATCGCCAAATACCCTCAATGGCTCACCCGCAGATGAGTCGGGAAGTGTGGGGGTGGTTGTCAAAGTCGGGCCCGATTGCATGCTTGTCGTTACGTCGGGACGGTAGTTCTTGACGCACGTCACTTCACAAGGACGGAGACCTGGAGTTGCTCAGATCCTGAGGACAAGGATTTGGGTATGCACATCGAGATGGGCGATGACCGCATTGGCGGCGACTGCACTGCACCGTATCCTTTCGTAGGAGTCCGTAAACCCTTTGTCTTAAAGGACACACATGTACCGGGATTGAAGAAGAACTCCATTTCGTAGGCTGTATGTTGGAGGATGGCGGGAGTGATGATGTGGCCCCATGGCGGTGCTTTCCGAAGAAGAAGACCACTGAGAGACCCTAAGATAGGGGTTCGAACCTTTTAACCCTGGCCGCTATGTGTGTAGATGACCGAAGGTGAACATGGCATGTACAATGAGATGGGTGAGCCGGATGATGAGGGGCGAACCATGGCACAGGAAAGATCGGGCCACTTTCACCATGGAGCTTTTGGAAGATTCTCGCAGTTGGTATTTCCCCTACCGGACTTCCTAAGGGGCACTCTTGCGCAAATGCGACCGTTGCAAGGGTGTACTTTAGGGAAGTATGTGAAAGCCACCAATGGTATATAGCCGCGCCACGCACGATCTCGAGAGAGTTCACACGTACGTGTGTGGTCCTTTTCAGCTGCTCGATGTTGTTACTATGTATTATGTGACCTTTTGTTGATGATTTCTTGTGCGTCGGATCTTCATGTCGAAGAAGAGCGATACATTCGCGGGTGCCTGAGTTGAAAGCACTCGGTCGAGAAGGGGAGTTTCCGGGAAGAAGGTGATTGCTCTAAGGAGTGATAACGGTGGTGAATTCATCTCGTCGAATTCAAGGGAGTTCTCACAGTCACAGAAGGGACTGGAGAGGCTCATCGCACCCTACAACCCACGCAGAACGGGGTGGTCAAGCGGGAAGAACAGACCCATCGTGGGTGCCGCACGGCGATGTTGCATGATCGTGGCCTACCCTTCACCAGGTCGAGGCATGCAATACAACAGAACAGAAGGCAAGAACCGTTGTCCCTCACAATGTTCTTGGCATGAGTACACCGTAGGAGGCTTATTCTCGCAAGAGGTCCGATATTTCCCATTTGCGGATTTTCGGATCTCCGTCTTACGGTGACGAAGGATGCAAGAAGGAAGTCGGGATCCAACCGCCGAAGTTGGAATATTTATGTGGTACACCGATACACCTCACAACTATTTGCAAAGGTATGCATGGGCCGCAAGACCTAAGTAGCGACGACATAAAATTTCAGAGGAGAAAGCCATGGTCATTGGAGAGGAGCCACACTTGCATGCCAAGATGAGACGTTACCCAAGGAGGAGTCTGGTGTGGATCAGCCACAAGAGGAGGTGGAAGAAATCCACTCAGCAAACGCTAACCATCAGAGGCGATGCGATCAGCGTAAGCCGAGCGACCGGCTCGTGATGCAGAGACAGACCGCATCTACAAGACAACAACAGACAGAGACAAATACCTATTTTATTAACGATATGGTTTTAAGAGGCGGAAATAAAGGTGATATCATCCTCTCTTTTTTGAGAAGTCGTGGAGGAACCCGCATGGGTTGATGCCATGATCGAAGAATATGATTCGATCATCGTGAATGTTACATGGGAGATTATCCAAGACCGGTTGGAACCGCCTGTAGGTTCGGCGGATCTACAAAGGAAGCAGCGGTCGACGGGAGGTGGAGAAGCATGGCGAGATTGACGCTTCTCAGCCCCGCGATCGAGGGGATTGACTATGAGGAGACTTTTGCACCAAGGCATCGACACGACGATCTCGGGTTTCTCACAGGTGGGGGTGGCACATGCATTCATCGCATGGATGTGAAGACCTGCGTGCTCCTCAATGGGAGTTACGAGGAAGAAGTGTACACAGAGCGCCTCCGTTGCTGTGAGATCTTGCATAGCGAGTCGCATGTGTGCCGACCAAGAGAGAACTATGGCCATAAAGCACCGTGCTTGGCACACCTGACAGACGCCTACTTCACCGAAGCCATCTTCCCAAGAGGAGAAGTGATCCAAACTGTACCGCATTGGGGTGAGGAGCTTGCTGATCACTTCTGAATGGCATGATCTGATTTTGACCGGCGACGAGTGCTTTGACACTTTCATGCAAGGATCTGGTGACGAGAGTTTGAGATGAAGGACTCGGCATCTCATTATTTTCCGGGATTGGGAGATTTGGCAACATAGCGATGACCCGTTTACCCCTCAGTGGCAAGTATGCCCGCATTCTCGGGGAGAGGTTCAACATGCAAGGTCACAGTAAGCCCGCCTGATACCCCTCTTCCCCGGGAGGTCGATAAAGAGAGATGCGCCGTGGAGAGGATGCCACCTGGGCTCATCGACGTTGGTGGCCGCGGATGCACCGGTCGAATACCGACCCGATATATGTCATGCGAAGCAACCCGGCCTTTCTAAGTTTGTTGCTCACTGCTTCGGGAAGGCTACAAGCATGTATTGCGCTACACGTAGGCACACTTCCGGGACATGGTCTATGGTACGTACGAGGACATGGAAACCTTCGGTTTCCACCGAGATGCAGACAAGGTGGAGCCCAACCCGACCTAAGAGCCACCTCCGGGAGGAGCCAAAGATGGCCGAGCAGCTTCTGGCACAGGAAGCATCCGTGGCACCTGGGCCCAACAGTGTCGCAGCACATGGCGCAAGTTTGGCCGCATGTGAGGCTATTTGGATGAGGAAGATCCCCGTGTGTTTGTTCAGTTACAGACGGAGCCTGACAAAGTGATCACTGTGATACCCGTAGCCACTGCTTCCTACAATCCGTTTTTCTGCTATAGGTCCAAACATATCGACACATCGTGTACCATCATATCGCAGATTGTGTTCCACGGAGGATCATGATTGCTTTCATATGTTCCTACCTGAGGATCGTGATGCCGACATCCTACTGGGAAGGCGCTCACTTCAGAGCAAGTTCGAATTCCAATGCAGGGCAGATAGATTGTGAGACCCATAAGATTTGCCGAGAGGGGAGTATACAGAATGCAGCAAGATGATGGGAGCTTAGTGAAATGAAGTCGCTCACGCAAGTGGGCTCACAGGCAAACTCGCGCAAAGTCTATTTTTAGACTATGTCTATTTTTAGACATACTGAGGCACTTCTGGGAATTCTACTTGGAGATTCTTGATGGATGCGACATGTCGGTAAAAATAGATGAGACCCCATCTTTAGGACCCAAAAATATTTTTAGACTCGATCTCCTCCTAAAAATATAAAGCCAAAATATTTACCTCATAATATTTTTGACTATGTAAATGTAGCTTACCTTTCTTTGGCGCACTTCAGCTTTTGAGTCATGGAGGTGGCTCATGCAACCCACAAGGAATCACGTGGTTCCAGGGTTTGATGGCATCTTGCATGGTTTACTGCACAGAGACTGCAAGGCGTGTTTTGGAGGAGTTAACGGGACAAATAGTGGAGTTGTGTTCTGTTTATTTTAGTTAAACTAGTTGGGATTAGTTAAACTAACTAATCAATTAGATATGAGGAGTAAATTAAAGAATATTTAATTTAATAAATATTAACTCATTAGAATAACTCAAGAACAGTCTCTACCACTACAAGGCATGATCATTTAAATAATATCAAAGAAAGAGATAGTGAAAGGTGGAGTTAGCTATCATTGTAACTACATCATGTTATTCTCAACACATAGATAGTGGAGTAAGCCATGAGTATTGCAAAAGTCAAGGTCGGTGGTTTATTCATAAGGAGTGTCATCACCTAGCATGCAACATATTTAATCAAGGGCTAGCTACTGTTGGACATATGATTGAGCAAGTGATTTACAGATCTTAGCTTGATAGTGTGTAGCATGGGAGGTAGCGCATGAGAGCTTGTGAAGAGTTTTTTGTACTATGATCATATATTGATTTTCCATTATAATATGCTATTAAATAGTCAAGCCGGTAGCCATAGCTTTCCCCATACATACCGAGTTAATGTGTGATTGATTTGATGTGCGATTGCTTCTATATATTTTCCGTATGTGACACAATTAATCAGAAGAAGGTTATGTGTTATGCATGCAATTCGAAATCGATGTATGATCTGTTAATCTTCATTGAATAAGTGATTTATTTAGCCACTTACACTTTTCAAGATAGATGCATTATATTGATTCAGTTTGTTTATATTATTCTACGCAAAGGTTGCGTGTGGCATATGCATGAGCTGTGGCGCATGTGTTGCCTTAGGGCGATATGGAAGGAGTTTCTGCCTTACGGCGAGCCCTTTCTTGTTGAGAGGGAGTGTTTAAGTCAGAAACAAGAACAAGGAAATTGGCATCTGAACAAACATCCCTGATCCTAGTGAAAATTTAGTACCTAACTAGGTGGGGCCCACATGTGCTATTTTTAGTGGAGGTCTATTTACAGATGCATGAGAAAAATTATATTTATATGACAGTTCCTTCATTTATAGATGGTGAGAAAATTCTATTTACATATGATGTTTTATTTTTAGAAGGTATGTGCAAGTTCTATTATAGATCACAGGAAAGATGAGTGAGTGCATGTCAACTATTATAATCCCTTAATAATAGTTGACAAGAAAATAATCTATTCTCACGAGCACTTGGAAATAGTTAACTAAAGTGGGTAAAATCGCTAGCTATAGGAAACTGAGTTCAATGTTGGCTGGTGATTAGCAAGGGAATGGCTTGTAATCGTGTGATTCAAAGTTGTAGCCAAGAGTTGGATGTGTAGTTATGTGAGTTGTAAAGTAGTTTAAATCATTATAGTTAAACCATACCAGCGTTTTAACTAAAGATACACTAGTGAGATCGCTGAATTACCTTATTAATTAATTCAAAATCAATATCCTGTACATGAAATCGAGATTAATGCCACATACATTTATCCATGGAAAACCCAATTGAGATGTAGGTAGTGCTAAGCACACTATCAATCAGGATACTAGTGGTAACACATGCGACCACAACACATTGGATGTGCTCATGAGTATTGCATGTATCAAGGCAGCAAATATTGACCCATTCGTAGGTTATTGACCATCGTGGATTGCGCAAAGGAGGTAGGTTGTCCTGAGGTAGTAAATTACACATGAATTTGCCAATTTTTGTATGACAAAGCAGGAGACAATTGTATATTACCTGGAAAGCTCTTGGATTAGAGTTTTGTATGAGATTTTTTCATGATCCATGATATATACATAATATATGATAGTGTGTTTTTAATGCTATGCTTCCCCATAGTAAACATTTGGTGTGATTGATCTTTCTGATATTGCAATTAGCGATCATGTTTTAAATTCCACAACATTTTTGTAGCGATTATGTATTTAACAGTGGCATATAATTGTTAGATCCGGGAGAATCCAAGATATACATGCATTTTGTGTCAGTACTTATTAACATCTTCATCATGGAGCTCTTGAAAGTCATGCAGCAAATATCTATTGTAATTCCAATGGGAACACCATTAGATTCGTTGTAAGGGTTTCCACCTTTGGGAATTATGTACCCCAATTTTCATGAGGAGAACCAGCTTTAGGGGATCTCGAGAGAGTTCACGTACATGTGTGGGCTATTTCAAGTTGCTTCAACAGAAAAACATAAGTACTATGTGGAATATTTGTTGATGACTTTTCTCGTAAATGTTGGATCTTCTTCATGTAGAAGAAAGATTAAACATTCTCTAAGTTCTCGTGAGTTTTAAGGCATTGTGGGAGAAAGAGTTTGGGAATCAAGGAAGGCTCTTAGGAGTGATAATGATGGAGAATATATCTCTAGTGAATTCAAGAACTTCTGCAGCAAAGAAGAATTCAAGGAGAACTCATGTTGCCTCATAACCCACAACAACGTGGGTCACCGAGAGGAAGAACAGAACACGGTAAGGGCAAAAGATGTTGATGTTCCATGATCATAGCTTCACTTATGGAATTGTGGGCTAAGACAAATGCTGTAGTTTATGTGAAAAACTCGTTGTCCTCATAGAGCATTTTGCATGAGTACACCGAAGAAGTTTCCACTGTAAGAAAACCAAACAGCCCACACTTTAAGGTTTTTGGCTCATCTGCTTATGCATGCGACCAAGGATGCCAGGAAGAAGCTAGAATCGACTCCCCACATTTTAAAAGACAGAAACACCCCATAATTATCGTGTATTTTCCAAACAACAGAATGATTGTTGTGCGACGGGATAGTAAATTGAAGGAGGGGAAAGTTATGGAGTTGTCCCTTCATAGGGAGTTAGACCTCCATGAGGCGGGGAGGAGGAACTACTAGTTCCTAAAGATGAGTCTCAAGATGTGGATTAGCCACATGAATAGGTTCATAGAGTGGAGTGTAGCTTTACCATACAGATCCATCCATTAGAAATGTATGCATGTTACCACCACTACATAAGCGATAGGTTGAGAGACTTTATGATGCATGTAATGTAGGAGCCCCTACTACAAGGCAAGTATTGCAGACAATCTCTTGATATATTTACTAGATGCATGGCTCTCATGAGTAAATGTACATGCATCAACCATCTTTCCTTTCAGTATGAAAAGAAACAGGCCTACTCGGGTTGATGCAATGGTGAGGAGCATGACTCCATTGTCAAAAACAAGGCAATTGTCCCAATGCCTGCTGACAAATTTGAGTTGTAGGTTCAAGATGGATCACAAGATAAAAGAAAGTTGTTGATGATGTAGAAACACAAGGCCAGATTTGTGGCTCAGTGCTTTCACGAATCGAATGATAGATTAAGATGAGATTGTACCAAATTTTGAATTCGTGGTGTTGGGTACTTTCCATAAGGACCATCCTTGCCTCAACGCATGGGCTAGCACATTCATCAAATGGATGTGAAAATTGTGTTTCTCAATGGGATTATTTGAGGAGGTACATAGAGTGTTTCCTGAAGGTTTTGAGATCTTCAACATCATCTCGCATGTGTGCAGACCAAAAGAGAGATGTATGTACCAAGCAAGAACCTCGTGCTTGGTACACTTGGATAAATAGCTATTTCATTGACTGGGCTTCACCACAGTGAAGCATGCAAACCCTATCGCACGTGGTTGAGGGGTAAGCTATTTATTATTATTCTTTGTTTATGATCTAATTTTGATCATGATGAGTAGCCGATACACTCATGTAAGGATATTCTTGCAAGGAGTTCAAAAAATGAAGGATATGGGTCTCCTTATTATTTGGATTGGAAATATGGCAATGCAAGATGGGTGGTACTTTTTTTGTCTCAAGGAAAGCATGAAAAGGAGATACTAGGCAGTTAGTGGTGGAGAGCTTAAACTCCATGAATATGGCGATTTCCAGAAACGAGTAGATAGCTACTGAGAAGTAAAGGATGTTATTTTCTATCGACAATTAGTGGGTTCGCTATGTATCTACCAAGTGAACACAAGTGACCTAATACTTATGTGGGTAACCAAATAAGTTAAGCTATGGTTAATCCTACCAAGATCCTTTAAAGGCAAGGAAGCAGGTCCCGAGATACTTGAGGGGCAATACTCGCATTATGGTTTATGGTATTGCAGAATGGATGGAGAGAAGTTGCATGGCTTCACAGATGAAAATTGGGCTAGAAGTCCATCCGACAGAAGAGCCATTAGGGGATCATCGATCTGGCGCTTTTTTCCCCAATGCCAGTTAGCAGAGACCGTGGCACCCGCTTAGCGGAATCGAATACATGGCGATGTCAAGATGCATGTGAGGCTAATCGGGATGAGAAAGATCTTGGTTGGTTTGTCGGTTTTGATGATCTAACAGTTATCTTATTGTGATAATCATAGTTGTATTAAACTCTGATTAGAATATCAGTTTCATGATAGGTCCAATAATATAGATATTTATATACCACTATCTCGCAGATTGTGTAGAGGAGAATCATGTTGCTTCAAAGAGCATTCACTTAAGATTAGGATGTGGAGATTCTTTAATTTACAAAGCCTACCGGAGCAAATTCAAATATGAGAGACAGACTGGGCAGGAAGTGTAATCCTTTCTCATGAGGGGAGTGCTGAGATTCAACAAGAAATTTTTGGCACCCATGGTCCTAGTGAAAATTAATTACCTAGACTAGTAAAACACCATGTGCTATTTTTTAGGTGCATGTCTATTTTTATTATCCTTTAATTTAGATGGACATTAAACTATAATATATTCTCAATGTGGACTTGAAAAATAGTTAATGAATAAAAAATCAATTAGCTAAGTGAATTTAGAGTTAGAGTTTGCCAGGACATAAAAGTAATTCTAAATAATCTAATGATTCTAGCGGTAATGAGTTTAAAGTACAAGAAAAATGAGTTGAAAGGGAGTTAAATAGTTTAACTTAAATAAGGAGTTAAACTCAGTTGTGCTATTTGTAATTGAAGATACACTAGTGAGAGATATAGTGAATTAAACATTAATTAATTAAATCGCTGATCTCACATGCAATTGAGGATTTACTAATATTGCCTGCATGCATGTCGTATCCACTTGGAGACCCAAATCCTGAGTTCTAGGTGAATAACTTGACTATCAAGCCAGACATTATCCTGCACACATGAAAGTAAACACACATTGGATGTGACCATGATTCTTGTGCGCTCAAGGTGCAAGATTGCATCGATCTGTGATTTCATTCAATCAGGGATTGCGTAGTGAAGGAAGTTTTTCTAGAGATGAATTGCCAAGGGATTTGCCAATTTTTTTATGATAGTGGAGATGTTCAGGTTGATGTGTACCAAGGTCGCTTGTGAGAAGATTTTTGTATGCAATTGTTTGGCTGCCGTGATATAATATACAAGAGAAGATATGGTTTTTATTTGCAAGCTTTCCTGGGAAATTATCTATATTAAAAGGGATTGACCTTTCTTCATGTTCATGTGATTGGCGATTGTTTCTACCTCGAAAAATATTTGTAGAAGTGATTAAGTATTTAACTTTAGAAAAATTGCTAGATTCTGGGGTGAATCCAAGATATACATGCATATTATATACTCACATGACTTCAGAGACCAGACATATTTAGGTTTTGTATATAAGAACCAAATGAATTATCTACATATGATGGAGAAACATCCCCGCCCACAAGCTTTCGCTGATCCCGATAATTATTCATCAATGAAAGTGATTTGATCTTCGTTTGTTTTAGGGAATAAGGGACCCTCCATGAACCATAGAGAAATTAGTGATTGCGCAGAAGCCAGAACCATGTTAAAGGGATGAGGACAGAGAAGAATACAATGTGGCCATATGACATGAGATTGGGATTTTTGATCCGGAAGTTAATATTCGTGACGTGTTTGCTGTGAATAGAGCATTGAAATGGTACTTACTAAAACATTTTTAAAGGGGCTCAATAATACAAAAGCTACTAGGATTTTTTTCATATAATATACCTTTAATGATTGAATATTCAAAATAATAAAAATCAAGCATATTATCATTTTAATTCTATTCATTAATCTTTAATATTACTCTTCCTTTACGTAAAAATTCATTTTATATGTATAAATTTGCTAAATAATGAAGATTTATCCATACCCAGATTATCTTGGTCACACATAATTCGAATTCAAGTAATAACACATAATCTCTTCTACAATTGATCAACACCATAGAATAGAAACAATGTGACAGCATAAACACAATATGTATCGGGGAAAGCTTAGCTGAAAACCCCCACTATTTTGTATATTATAACAAGAGAACACAACAATCCTAGTACAATACCTCTACAAGTACTCGTGATCGCTCTGGTGTTACATTAATAATCCATTCGCTGAACAAGTCACAGGTTCAAAACTCATCCACTAATTGCCTGCCTCAACGCGCATCCAAGTTGGTTGAATGAGAGATCCAAGTTCAATCTCCTTGGCTTCAACTTGACGCAATCCTCATGGGCAATCACCTCCAATGCTTGTGCAAATCTCACGTACAACTAATGTCGCAACTAATAGCAACTCACCCTTCATCTACCTCTTCCACCGGGTCTTCATTGAACTGTTTATGCACCGCAGCGAACCTACGTGTTCTCGAAAGTTGAATAATGAGTTAATAATTAATGAATTAAATAATATTTAATTCACCTGCACTCATCATTATATTATTAGCCAGCTAAACTAAACACAACTAGTTCAACTAAGTTAAACCTAACACAACCCACCAATCGGTTTCATTAACTCACCAACCCCACTTGGAGTTCTAATCAAGTCAACCATGCATGAGCTCACCAAACCCCTAGAATAGCGTAATTCCTTTTGTTAGGTGCATGGGCCACATCCGTAGCTCCAACTGGCACAAGAGGATAACCGAGTTTATAGTCCAAATATTATTAAGGGGCTACTGATGCCTGATCGAATTATTTTTATATTGTGCGCCTAAAAATAGACGAATTCCGTATGTCTAAAAACAGAGGTCCATCTATTTACCAACTCGACCAATCATCCAAGAATAAGATAATCGCAACCCTAGACCATGTCTATGTTCAAAAAGACATAGTCTAAAAAGCAGACTTTGCGCCAAAAATAGCTCTGCGGCCCACTTAGTGAAGGCGACTTCATTTCACTAAGCTCCATCATTCCGTTGCATTTTCAATACCCCTCTCAACAAGACATGGATTAATCTGCAACCCCTATCCTCGCCTTCCGTGGAATTCGAATTTTCTTCTCGCAGCCGCCAGCCAAGATGTCGCATTCCGGGACCTCCATGGGGAACAGCAAGGAGGCAGCATGATTCTCCGCTACACACAATCTCCGGGACAGATGGTACCGATGTCGACAAGTCGAGGCATCATGAAGAAGGATTAGTCAGAGTTAACAACCTGCTATCACAAAGAATCCACAAAGAGGTCTGCGGCACCCGACCCGACGATGATCTTCCCCATCCAACAGGCCTCGGCATGCGCCCAAGCTTCGTCGCCATGTACCGCCCTCTCGCTGGACCGGAAAGCACGATCTCCGCTTCCTCGCTATACCAAGAAACCCACGACACCCCGACACCGAAGACCCTCCGCATGTGCTCTTCGGTCCGTTGGGCTCCTCTCCGCCCCAATCAGACCGCTGAAGCCGCTGAAAGCTGGCTTCAACCTCCTGTTCTGCATCATGACCATATCCCATGTGCCACTAAGATAACGCAATACATGCTTGCCTGCCCAAGAGCTTGTGTCAATCCAGCAGCTGGCAAAAGCTGGTTAACAACATAGCACATATCGGGTCGTGTATTGACCAGATACATAAGCGACCCCACCAACCTGCTGAGACAGTTGCATCCACTACCCACGAAGTAGCATCCTCCTTCCTCCAATCCATCAGTAGCAGACATCAATGGTGCTTGCAGCGACCATGTTGAACCTCTCCCGCATCTCCCCATACTTAACTCAAGAAAAAAATGGCCTCCCTCCATTTATGTCACAACCCTCCAACTTTAAGAAATAAATGAAGGAGGCCCAAGTCCTTCATCTCAAACTCTCTAGCAAGATCCTCCTTGCATGAAAGTATCAACAAATTTCATCAGCCCACAAAATCTGAATACAGCCCACATACAGCATAATGATCAGTGCAACTTCCCTCCACCACAAATTCCGGCATGTGTTAGGATCCGCCTACTCTTGAGAACTAAGTTCATGAAATAACTGTTTATCCAAATGGGCACGCAGAAAGCCACAGTAGTCCAGACAAGGCTTTTCCCTTGAGTCTGCACACATGGCCGACTCACCCAAAGATATCGAAACCTTCAGCTGCTCTATGTACACCTCCTCCTCAATGACTCCATTGAGGAACGCAGTTTTCTCACATCCATCCGATGGATGTGCCATCCCATCTCCATACTGGAGAGAGCTAGGATCGTCCGTATGGAAGAGTACCTCATGAAGAAAAGGGAAGGTCCTCAATCTGGACCTTCATCTGTGGAGAAGCCACGGAAAAAATCTTGCCTAGTACCCACACTGTCACCGCCCGTTTCACCTTTGTAGATCCACTGCCAACCCACCACCGATTTCTCTGGCCGGCAGAACAATCTCCCATGCATTGTTTCGAACGAATCATGCTCTTCCACCGTGGCACCACCACGCGTCTTCCATTGCACGCTTCCCTCAAAAGATACCGTCACATTAACACGCCCGACAAGAGCCATGTATCCGTGTACCGGTCCTGTGATTGTCTTCGGTCGCGCCGTGTCGTAGGTGGTCCCACACCTTCTTCCGCACCCGAGCCGCCGCCGTCTTCGTAGTGCGCTTGCGCTCTGCTGCTGGCGCCGGTGAAGGAGGGTTTCTTCCACTCCATGAACTTCCTCTTGTGTAACATCCGCATCCGAGCTTCTCCTTAGGAACTAATAGCTCTCCTTCCTACGCAAGTGTGGCTCCCTCTCAAGCGAACACCCATGGCCTGAAATTTGATATCCTCCGTCGACAGTCAGCCTGCGAATGGCTCCGGAAAATACACACGACAGTTGTGGGGCGATTGCAGGCACTCATAATATCCCAACCTCTCCCGCAATGGATCCAACTTTTTTCAGTCCTTCGTCACATGCATGTAGACAAGTGAGCCAAAAATCCCCGATGAGAAATACTGTGCCTGCTGCAGCTGCCTCCTCCTACCATGCCAGTATCTTGTGAGGATACCCGTTCGCACATACAATGCGCATTGCATGCCCTTGCACGCACAATTGAAGGGGTAGCCCCCATCATGCAACATCGCCCGTGAAACACCCACGATCGTTCGTTCTTCCGTCAACCCCGGCCGGGTTATGGGGTGCGAAGGAGCTCTCTCCTAATCCTTTCCGCCGAAAAGTCCTTAATTCAAAAGAGACACTCACCACCATTGTCGTCCCAGAGCTCACACAGTTTCCATTCTCTCAACCGCCGCTTGAATTAAAGGCGTTTTACGTAAATTTGAATATGTCCCTGCCTTTCTTATGAAGAAGATCCAAGACTTCCGAGAGAAATCATCAAACAAAGATCAACATAGTACTTGTGTTTTTTGTCATTGCTTACCGAGAAAGGACCACACATCAGAACTCTCAAGGATCGTTGTGGCGTCGATCATCCTTCGTGAAAGGTGGCTTTCACATACTTTCCAAGGTATACCTCGAAAATTCATCTCACTACGCAAGAGTGCCCTTAGGAAGCCCAGAAATCACCGCAGACCAAACACATAAGAAGGTGGCCCAATCGTGTGCCAGCCGCCTTCATCATCCCTACCACCACTTCTCCCGGCCACATGCTATTGTTACAGCCATCTACTTGCAACCTATAAAGATTCTTGACTCGAACCCCTATCTTCCGAGTTCTCCAATTGTCTTACTACGTAGGATTGCTCTTCTTCGTCGAAGACCACATCATACCCCTTGTCTTCCAACATCATTGGTAGATCAGATTTTTCATCAATCCTTGTAATGAGCAATACTTCCTTTCAGAATAAGGGCTACTTTAATTCCTCCAAGGAAATGGTACCGATACCGGCCGCATCACATTTGACTATCATCGCCTACTCCGATGTACACTCCAAGATCTTTTTCCTCCGCATCCGAAACAGATCCCAATCTCCCGTCATGTGAAATGACGGCAATTACCATTCAAGAACCATACTGATCCCATCACACTTGAGACCAAGCATGCGATCAGTGAAAAACGGGCTTCGAAATGGGGAGGCCAATGCCTCTCCCGCCCATCTGCCACTTCGATTTTCTTCTTCATGACAAGTTGTGGCAGCACAGGTCCCGTGCCGGGTGACAAGGAAAACACTTCACCTTGGACATGTCTGCTTTCGCCTTTCGCACCGCACCGAGAAGCTTTCTTGCTCTTCCCCTTTCTTTCGTGCCCAAAGCGCACTTTCATCGACACTTCTTGATGACAGATCCATCCTCGCAGTCTCCGCCTATCTCCTCTTGCATGAGATCCGCCCAAAGTCACTCCCATCCCTAAACTTCTCCCTGTCCATGACAGTCCTGACAGGAATGCCAACTTTCTACACCAAGAGAGTCAGGTCCATCAATCTTCATCAATAAATACCCCACACTCCAAACTCATCTCCGTACTTATGAACTCGAGGCATTTGGCGACACTGCCGCCTTTCTCCATCTTAATGTTTCTAGCGGGTCTCAAGCGTCGTAACTTCCTTTTTGGTCGCTCTTGCTCTCGTAATATGTATCTGCCAACGCTTTTCCACATCAAATATGGAGAATCTTTTCCATGCAAGCCGGATAACAGATCCTTCACCTTCAACAATCACATTTCGTCATCTTTCTTTTGCTGCTTCCTCACTTCGCACATAAGTAGTTTTATATCCATATCACGAACTCCTTCTTGCACCAGTTTATCTTCCTGAATATCACCTCCATCCAATTTTCCATGCAACATAATTTGAACTGCCTCAAGGGAAAAGGGAGCCTGGAGTCACAAACCGCGAAACAGTATTTAACTCCCCACACCAAGAAAACAACTGGCCGCAAAATTCGAACTCCAAACTCAAAATCCTTTGACCGTTTTCTGACTCGTGAGTACAAATTATTTTCAAGACAAGAGATCACCGTAAGGGCATTTACCGGATATCACCTTCGTATAGCATGATTTAGAGGGCTACTCCACTGGGGTTACGTACCTGTTTGACCAAATAAAATTGTAATTCACCGTAATAGATCCCGATGATCAATTGCTGATACCATGTAGAAATTTGCTGAATAATGAATATTTATCCACCAGATTATCCTGTCACACATTAATTCGAATTCATGCATAACATACAACTTTCACAATGATCAACAATTATGAAATAGAAACAATGTGACAAGTACATAAACACAATATGTAATGGGGAAAGCTTATAGCTGAAAACTCAGCCATTTGTACATGAATAGAAGGAGAACATGCAACAATCTTATCAGCAATACCCTCACAAGTACTCAAGACTGTCCTAAAAATTTACTCTGAATCAGGTCAGCTTTTGAACAACATGTCCAAAACTCATCCACTAATTGCCCTGTTTCATCATAATCCAAGTTGGTTGAATGAGAGATCCAAGTTCGAATCTCCTTGGCTTAAACTACACAATCCTCATGTAAAATTTCCACTCTTGTGCAAATATCATGCACAACTAATGTCGCAATCAATAGCAACTCACCTCTTTCTACTCACCTTCCATCTACCACTGAATTATTCATGCACCTTGTTGAACTGAAGGGGAATGGAGTTGAATAATGAGTTGATGACTAATAAATTAAATAATATTTTCTCTAATTCACTCCACTCATCACTAGTGTATTGAAGGCTAACTAAAACACAATTAGTTCAACTAGGTTAAACCGAACACAACTCCACCAACCTGCCTCATCAACTCCACCAAAACTCATTAAACACTTTGAGTTTTGTGAATCAAGTCAACCATGCATGAACTCACCAAACCCCTAGGCATTATACACCTTCGTCGTGTGCATGGGCCAGCATCCGTAGCTCCAATCAAGTGTCACAGAGGATAACCAAGTTATAGGTCCAACATGAGCCAGGCCATTAATATTTGACCGACCTATTTTTAGACAAGGCCTAAAAATAGATTCTGACTCATGTCTAAAAAAATAGAGGTCCATCTATTTTTACCAACTCTGCCCAATCATCCAAGAATAAGATACCAACCTTGTGGATCATGCCCATATATAAAAATAGACATAGTCTAAAAATAGACTTTGCGCCAAAAAATAGTCTTCAGGTCACTCTTTAGTGAAGGCGACTTCATTTTACCAAGCCTCATCATCTTGTTGCATTTTCATATTTAAAATAATCAAGAATAGCTATTATTTTTGGAATTTGTATAAGAAGGTCAAAAGGTTGCTTTTTGGTTCTCGTTCTAAAGAAATGACACTATGGTGATAAAGTGAATGCAACAATAGTAATGGTATTTTTTCCAAGTGTCATCCAATGGCTTATTTAGATGTCATTTTGGGCTATTCCTACAATTTTTGCGTATATGTCTAGGTGTTATTTAGCTTGCACAAATAGTGCTTAGAAATGAGGGAGCACCAAATACCTCAACTTAAATACTGAGCTCCATACTACATGAGCCTCAGCTTTGCATTTCTGACTACTGTTGCTATGCTTCTGCTATGCTTCAATATATGTGAAGATTGTACTCAAGTCTTTAAAATGTGACTGCACCTCAGGAAGCTTCAATTGCATCTTCGTATATATGCTACAAAGCATGAAGGAAAAAGTGGTGTAGTTAGCTAACTTATCGTATATTGTAAGTTGTCTATTTCACATATTATATCTAGATGTGAATTTGAGACCACAAATCCTGTGGTGTGTGTATTGTTTTTCCTTCTATTTTTACAAACTTTATTGGTTCTTATTTATCAAAGGGTGCCTTATCTTATGTTTTTGCTATCTTCCAACTTCAAGACATATGGATTTTTTTTGTAAGTCTTGTCTCCAAGCTTTCCCGATTTAGTATATGAATTAAAGATTGCTCATAAGCACCTGAGGCAGAACTAAATCAAGGCTTTCAGTGTTTTTATGCCTTTGATCAGTGGTTGCATGTTGATCTGTTTTTACTCGCCCGATTCATCAAGTATTCTTGATTCATGAGGTTTAGTTAAGAATTCTTCTGGACAAGTTCTTAAAATTAGAGTGGATTTATAAGACTTTTAAAGACTTTCAACACATTTCCGTATATGGAATTTGTGTCACCCCTTCCTCTTATGTTGATTTGTTTTACATACCCATTTGTTTATCTTCCATTATCTTCAACCATCAAGCTACAAACTCAACCTTGTTCCCACATCAGCAAATCAAAGCTCATATGTGTGTGTGAGATATTCTTATCCTGTCAAAACCCTTCTTTCGCATGTGTGAGTTTCAACCACTTTTCAAAAACTCAAAATCAAATTATAAGAAAAGCCTTGAGCTTTTTAAGATTTTTCTCAATGCGTTTGTTTCATGTAACCAAGTGCTGATTCCACATGAATATCTTTAAAGGCCCGCCTGGGAGACTTAAGGTGCCTTGAAATGAAGTATTCAAATCTTTGTTTTATTTTTGATGATCAATTCTTGATGGTGATCAAAGAATTAGCGACTTGAAGAATATTTTGATCTTTCAATTCGGTGACTCAAAATGGATAAAGAATCCATGGCTGCTCCATAGTTTCATAATGTCTAAATCCTTTGGTCGCTATCTTATCTCAAATATTTTCTCCTTTAAATTTTCTGCATCCGTCAGCTTCCCTAATCATGCTTCACATGAATGGCAACATCATCTTAATATTTCGAGGAGACGAAGATGAACATCCTGCTAAGTACCCTACTGCATTTATATTCATCATTGGATGTGTTTTGAGATGTCCGTGCGGAAAATATTTGTTTCCTCGATGGAGATGCATGTAAATGGTTTTGGTCCCATTTTATGAAAATATTTCTTCTTTAAGTAATTTCATGAAATGTTTAATCATTATCAGAAAGACTGATATTCATCCTAGGTTGTTACTTCGATAAATGCTACAAATAATTTAAATGTTATGTTCGGGACAAGATAAAGTAGATCTTCCATGTTGTTATGGAAAAATTCTTATGAAGAGTTTGAAAAAAGGTATGGATCCAGATTGTATTCACATGGGAACTGTTCCTTCCACTGATGGTGAATATGATCAGCATGATGTTCTTCCTTTTGAACTTGATATATCAAGGTTACTTATTTTTTTTGGTTTAAGTTCCTCTAACGAGTTTTTTGTCCAAGAAAGTAATCAACGACTTAAAGAAGGTTTTTTTGCTCTCTAAATGTAATGAAACATATGTACATTGAATTGTTGCAGAAATACATAAAGTAAATGCAATGGATTAGACAGATAGTAATATTTTAAACAATAGCAACTTGGTCTTTGGATCAACTAGACATTCTTCATGTTTCTCATGATCTGCCATTACTTGATGGATTATTATTCATAGGGTATTCAACAGAGAAAGGGGGATATGAATGATGCAGACATGAGCTGATATAGTATAAAGCCTCTTAAGCCTATTTATTATTGCATATATTATATCCTCATGGGTCTTTTCAAATAGTCACATGCAGCTTTCTCTTTACCGGTCAAATTTTTTATATTGAATTGTAATCAAGTTATACTTTGATTAGGAGAAAGTTTTCAACCGAATAGAAGTAGGAGGATGAATAAGCTCACCACTTCCAAGCATTTTTCAGCTTTTATATTGTAGTTTGATTTCCTTATTTCTGGGCCATATTGGTGTTAAGTTATGTAAGATTGAAAATTCAGCTACACCATTACCCAATGGCTAGGCATGCTAGTCTTTTTGAGCAATGATCAATTGTTGGTTGGAGAAATAAGGGCTAGACAAAGCATCAGAACTACAAATTTTAAGCCTCATAGAGGACTTCATCCCAATAGGTGAGCCACTATTTAGTGACCACAAATTTTCATCAAGGTCCGTCATCACAAGTTGCCTTTGGATCCTCTTTGTCTCCTAACCTAGGTTTGAATAGCCTATAGGCTTAAAATATATTATTTTTTTATCATTTTTTAAACTAAAATCCAAAATAATTTTGAGTCCAATAGTTTGTTTGTGTCATAGAGTTATTAGGGTAAATTTCCCTTTAATAAGTATTTTAACTACTTCGATTAGTTAAGTTCATGGGTTTAGCTCAAGAAGTCTTATTTATTCACGAGATATTTTCTATCCAAAGCTAAAGAAAAAATGTCGCAGTCATCAACATGTTAGAATTTTCCGTACAGTTAATTCTTCGCAAAATCCGTCTACAAGCAAACCCAAGAATTAGTTATTACCTACAAATTTGTACAAGGAGATAAAAAGAGGCATTTATCGTGTAAAAAGACACTTTTGAATATTGAAGGTATGCTAAAACAAGGGATGTCATTCATTTGAAAGGCTGTTATTTCTCAATATGATCTAAAAAATGAGTTAGCAACCCAAGACAACTATTTTCTTCATGTAACCGTTTTTACAAGAAAACCCGCAGAAGTAGCTATTTCCCCAAACGGTGACACAAGGAGACAAATATTTATTACTCCTGTGAAAAGATTACGCTCTTTGAATATTGAAGGTCTCAAAATGAGTAATAATTTTAGCAAAGGTGGCTATTTTAATTGGAGATTTATTAAAAGGATTTGGCTATTTCTATTTGCTAAAGCCAACAAATCTAATGTTACCAATTAAAGTTGTGAAATATATCAAGGATGAGGTACGAGTGGCTATTAGTTAAGAACTGATGTAAGACCTAAATGTTTATGAATGAGTTACAAGATAATTTAAATAATTTTGTTTTCATGGCATTCCCTCTCACCGTGGTTTAGGTACGTAGCTACAACAAACTGCTTTTTATCTTCCTGAAGAAATAATTTATTATTTTGTGCCAACAAATAGGGCTTCATAGAGGTTTGTTGTTCCTTTTTTAAGGTGTGTGAACTAATGGTTAATTTAGTTAAGTAACAAAATAGGGAATCATGTAAAAGGCTCACAAGGATTATTATCGTTCAGCTGCATAAATCTGGATTGTTTTTGCAGAATTGTGGAGTGAAAGACAACACGGAGTTACGCCGAGAGTTTATTGAATTCCCAAGTCACTGGGGTTATTTTAAGTCAAATGCGGAAATAAAATATTTTTGGTGAAGGGTAGTTGAGAGTCCGCTAGAGACAGTCAAGATTCAGTTGTCGTGATGTGGAACAATTGTTCAAATAGATGTGGACTTTCGAAGAATGCACACCACAAAAATCAAAGGGATGACTTCAAGAGCATTACGATGTTTAGAAGTTTTTTCATATAAAGAAGAACCTACCAGAATTCTACATATGGAGAGAATCCTGCCTATAAGATTTTTCTTGATCCCGATAATTACTCATCAATTGAAAGGATTCTGATCTTTTGCTAGTTTTGTAGGAATAAGGGACCCTCCATGTGCGTAGGTCCATAGAGAAATTAGTGATTGCAAGAGAAGTTGGAATTCATGTGTTAGTTATTACGTATGATGAAAAGAATATAGTAGAAGCCATAGGAAATGAGATTGGCATTTTTGTTTGTAAGTTAATATTCGTGATTAAGCTTCATAGGAAGAGATAATCAAAATGATTTTTACCGAAACAGTAGTTTACTAAAATAGAGTTCTAGTAAATACTGCTGCGTGTTTAAGGTTTTTTTCTTCTATACTAGATGTATTTAATGATTTAACATCTAAAATAATAAAAATCACATCATATCATTTTGTCTTATCTACAGAATTTACAATAGCCACTCTTTATAGTAAAATTTGTTTTTACAAATAACCCATAGCTATTATTTTTAATTGTATAAGAAGGTGAAATGTTGCTTTTTGGTTCTCGTTTCAAAGAATGACACCATGGTGATAAAGTGAATGTAGCCTCAATAGTAATGGTATTTTTCCAAGTGTCATCCAACCAAGCTATATTTTCCGTATGTCATTTCGCTGCTTATTCTGGTACTTTTTTGAAAAGATAAAGGTCCATTTGTTCTTTTCAATTGCGTTTGCAATTTTGGGAGGGCATTTTTTCCAACAAACAAGGAGTACCCAGCCACCTCAACCTAGCTACTTTGTTCCATATCGTCATGTTTTGTCTTCATTTCTATTTCGACTACTTGCTATGTTTAAGATAAGCTTGAATATATGGGGTAAGATTGTAATTAAGTATTTAAAATAAAGACTTGTATTTTTTGTGGAAGCTTCAACAGAAACATATTCTCGTATATATGTTATGTAAAGCAATAACAAATATGTTTGTGGGTTGTTTAGCTTGGATATATCGTGTTGAATATTTCTCAGTTGATAATATATCCAGATGCACTCTTGAGGACTCACGAACCTGTGGTGTGTGTATTGTTTTCCCATCGTTTTTTACATACTTTATCCGTGTTTCCGTATTTATCATAAAAGATCTATCTTATGTTTTTATTAGTCTTCAAACTCCAAGACATATGGATTTGTTTTTGTAAACTGCTTTCCAAGCTTTTCCTGATTCAAGAAATTGAAGATTTTTCATAAGCATTCTGGGTGTATAATTAAATCTTGTTTCATGTTTTTTATAAGTCTTTGATCTAAGACATGTTGATCTATTTCTTTATTTAAGTATTGATTGATCAAGCATTCTTGATTCATGAGGTCATGTTGGGGTCGAAGCATTCCTTATAATGGGATTCTTAAAATGTGTAGTGGGATTTTTATAAGCCTTTAAAGCATTTTTTCACAATACATTTCGTATCTAAAATTGGTTTCAATTCTTTCTGAGTAATGGATTCTGTTTTACATATCCACTATTTATCTTCCATTCTTCTAACCATCAAGCTACAAACTCAACCTTTCTACCACATAATGCACCAGTGTCTTCTATATGTGTGTGAGAGATGTAGACCGTCAAAACCCCTTTCAAAGGTGAGTTTCAACCACTTTCCAAAAAACCCAAATAAAATTATAAGAATATCCCTTGAGATTAAGATGTGTCTCAAGTTAGGCGCTTGTCACAATCACAAAAAGCACCTGCTAAAAATACCCAATATAAATCATACATAAATAGAATATATCATTTCATATCCATCGATGTCATCAACTTGTCTCTCTAGTCTCTACTAGAGTCATGCAACAACAGACCGTTAGATCTATCATGATCATCAACATCATGTCATAAATATTTCATCAATAGTTATATAACTTGAAATATCATGGAATCAAAGAGATGTGACACCATATCTCGTAAATTCTTATGAACAGAATAACAATACATCAAGTTAGGGCATTTGTTTCACCATATCACCATAACTACAGTAGTAGAGATATAGAATATCAATCTCATAGTTATACCTCTATCATTATGGTTTCCAATACCATGCAGCATCATGATCGATAGGATCAGTTATTTTTATTCAATAAATATTTATCATATGTCAAGATTTCTTTCCATGAGATTTCATCATGCTTATCACAAGAATTATCAATAATACTATGTAAAGGAATTAATGATCTATCCTTCTATGTGAAATCCATCATACTACTAGAGTCAAGGTGTTATCCTTTTTCAAAGTATCTAAGATAAATTATCCATAACCCAAGTATTCCATTATGTCCAAGAAAGATAAACAATAAATGTATTTCAAGAAGATCATCATGATCAAAATGTTCAATTCCAGGAGTACCATTTCTTACCAGAACCTATATCAGATATCACTTTCATATGCATACTTAAGATTTATGAGGAGGAGATATCTTTAACATATCATAAGACCAGCCTAGCCATCAATATTACTATTAAAATACAACATACCATGCATACCTTGTACTATTCATATACATTTTCTCCTTCAATAATGTGCAACTTGTCATCTTTCAGGTGGAGGTGCCTCATTACCTTTCCAGATTCAGCTTTTTCTTCCTACATCTCAAATGATTTAGGAAGGATTCCACTTATCACATTCATCCATCAAATATAAAGGTTTGTGTAATCAAAATATACATGCATCAATAATCACAATCGATCCATAATGCTAAATTGGAGTAAATTCATAATTCAAGGAATACTTATCTTCAATGAGAGATGATTCGATCTCCTTTGAATCAACCTTGAAGAGCCATCCACAGACCATATAGCAAATTGTTTCCTTCAATCAACTTTATCAACAACCAAGTCATTCAAGGCTTCATTCAATAATCCCCCAAGTATTGATATCTTCACATGACCATGGTTTGATACATTAAATCTCAAGTCTTTACCATAAAACCATATCTTCCAAGCCCTAACCATCAAACCCTTATACACTAAATACCTAGGATTTTATTCATACCCTAGAATTATTTTAGGTCTCCACCATCCTCTTCATGGGGGTGATATCACGGATTTTCTCTTCAACCCATATATGAAACCAAAGTACTTTCCATAGATACATTGATTTTTGCTTTGATAGTTACATTTATTCATTAACACATTAAGTTCAACGATATCAATATATCATTATTTAGATTTACACTATTAACCATCAACATATGCACCCAAAATAACAATAACATCGCCATCATTTATGCAAAATGGAACATAAAGAAAATCATGCACACATTGGTCTAAGACTGTGTGAAAAACCCACCATGTGGAAAACCCTTGCAAATTCTTCTTCTTAGATTACCAAATGATTTAGAAAAAAGAGTAGAATGATCCATTAATCATATCTTCTTTTACAATGTAACAAAACAACTAGCACATCCAATATAACTCAAAATATACTCTGATCAAGGATCATGATTTTGAGAACCGTAATGTGTTGTCACTAATTGTAGTTACTATATGGAACATTGTTGAGCGACCGAGTTGAAACTTAGAGTATTGTAGATTCATCTTTCGAGTCTCTGCCAGCATGGAGTGAGAAAGCAGTTAGCATCTAAGATGGCCTGGGATGCTAACATAGGCCTTCGTGTTCGCTGCCATGGGACCATGGACGCTATCACACTCTTTGTGTCGCGTCTATGGTTTCGAAGGCCCTATTCCCTTTATGGCCCTAGCCGACCCTTCAGCCTCTCAACATGTACGTTAGCTGCACCTGGTCAGAGAATAAGCCTTTTTCCTACGTGTCTCCAGATGCCAATGCACACTGTGCCACTGCTTGGTGTTTTGAGGTCGACCCTCTTTGAGGCCCTAGCCACACCCTTGAGCCTTTGTGCTTGTGGCTATGGAACCTCGGACGAGGAATGTTTCTGCGTCATAACAGGATGAAAAAAATTGGTAGCAAAGTCACTGCTAAGCATCTAGAAAACCCTAGATCGAGTGAACTTCACGCCCAGGACACGACCCCGCGCGAACTCCTTCTCGTCGAACCTGTCCAAGCTGAAACACGAAGAGGATCATGTCAATGTGAAGGACGAGTCCTTTCTATTTATGGGGCTCTATCAAGAGGCGCCTGAAGCTAAGCCACCTTGCCAATCGACAGGCGACATCAACCCATTTCCATTACATTGAATAAATAAAATAATTTCAAAAATTGATCGCTGTCCATAGGGTGATTCTTAGATTATGTTGTCTCTAAAATTGAAACCTATTAAAATTATTATCTTCACATAAGCATTTAACCGTAAATTTTACGCCGCTTACATATAGCTTTTATCCACAACAAAAAATGGCAAATCAATTTGTTTTCTCGCCTGCCCCTCTTCTCTCTCTTAGGACTCATTGATTTTATTCTTCTTGCATAAAATTGAAAGTATTGAGTGAGGTCGTTGAGGTTGGTGTCCTCATTTATATTGCCCAGGGCCTTAACAGACGACTTTTGGTGTCGACTTGTGAAACAGCGATTTACCGCCTTGTAAAATAATCGACTTTTGACTGAATATATATATATATATATATATATATATTTATTAAAACCGTTCCGGACTTGACTGCGCGAACCCCGACACACACACACGAAATAATAAAATTTAATTATTTGTACACACACACACACTCCTTCGGACGGGGCGCCCGGCTAGCTAATAACACACCCACCACGGCTCCTTCGGGGTCCATATATTAACCCATTGGCTCCTTTTATTTGCCGGCGCGGAAGGTCACATGAAGAACATTCAACCCAGTTCTTTGCAAAGAAGCAGGTTGTTCAATGTGCTGAACCATTATGCAGAACAAATAAAAGGCAAAAATAGCAAACACAGAGTGCAAAATAAAATTTTCACCATACACAAGTACCAAGAGGCGGGCGTACGAATGGAAATAAACTAGCTTTGTGCTACTGCAGCTTATCTCTCGAGAAGAGATGATGGTTACGTGTGCCTTCCAACTCGTTATATTGAGTTTCAGGGCTCATTATTGATAAATAATGGATAACCTTGAAGACCCAAAAACGAAACTTAGGAGATGAAGCGCAAAAAACTATGGGCCCCATTTGGGTAAATTGGTACATCAATCTTCCTGGATGTACTTACATACGATCTTCGTTTTATCAATGTTGTGCCACTCTCAGGAGATATATCCGATTATTACAACTTTTTATGTCAGCAACATCAAATTAATCTCATAAATAAGCCCCGATTTTTCCAAAAAACATCGCTAGGGCCTCAAAATGGCCCGAAGTTCACGACCCAAAAATATATATGGAATAGGTGGGGAAACCAATATCCACTCGATCAATTACACTTTACATACCACAATAACATGTTATCCAAGGGAATCTAACCTTCTGCAATTATTATTCGTGAATTGAAATCGTGTTTTTCTTATTGATTTGGAATGTATACATAGTGATGTCATTACATTTTAATTAATAATTAGAGGCTCAATTCATACATCCACATCTCTAACCTGATACTTACCAACTTATTTCAAAGCAAATTTATTTATTACCTTGTAGGTGCATGTATAATATAATGTTAAAACTAAAGTTGTATGTAGTAAACAAATGAAAATTAAATACCTAAAACCTTAACACAATATGTGTCTTATTTCATCCAGAAGGTTATTGTATAAATCAAAAATTGGTCATTGTGCAATGGATCTAATTTTCAAATGGATTTACACCGTTTGCTACTAATGCAACCCTAACATTATGAGGTTCCTCTCTAAAAATGGGTCATTTTTTCAGACCCTAAATGTAGAGCCATATACAAGAATTTTCTACAAAAACAAACGTGACTTCTCATATGAACATGATAATCCATAAACTATATATGCACATGAATAATCATTGGGAGTGTGGAACAAGAATGACATAAAATCAGAACAAGGTATGTTCCTTGTCACTTGATCCTCTCAAAATATACTAATTTACTGTTGAAGAACACTGCAACACTTTCTAATCTCCATATATCATGTCATTAGGTGATCAATAATTGTTTGATACGTGATAGAAAATTATAAGGCATGTTCCTTGTCACTTGATCCTCTCAAAAATATACTGACACGATGTTTTGGCAATTTCACCAACAGCTCCTTTCTAATCTCCATAGTATATCATGCTATCATTAGGGTGAGCATCAATTGTTCGATATATATTCTTGCATCTTTCACAAGTGGGCTCCATTTTTTTATATGTGTAATGTAAAGTATTTGAGCAATAGGATTATTAGTTAAAAAACTAATGAAAAAATAGAGTTTTTACTCATTAAGGTCGATCTCATTAATAATTGAAAATGAACTGATTTTTTTAAAGTGTTTCATGCCTTAGGATACAGAAAAATGTGTTTGAAATCCTATTCAATACCTTCAAGTTTATAAACAAAATGGAAATAGAGGATGTCTTTGACACTTCATAGGGATTTGTTTTCCATATCAATAATAGTACATTATGAACCCAGAAATTATCATCCATGGGTGAAAATTTGTCATAGAATCTTGTATTTATTCCATATTTCAAAATATATAATTACATTTCTCTTTCATTATATTTGGGTGTTCAACAAGGTGGCTACTAGAAAGAATATCAACTTCATTTATTGTAATCCCATCATTGCGATCTTCAACCCTAGTTGGGGAAAAAGTATTTGATTTATAAGGAGATTATAAGACAACATTATACAAATAAAAAAACAACTATTATACCAAATACTAGTTGTGCATCTTTATTACATCTGAAAACAGAACTATCCATCTTTTATAAAGCATTATTTTGTGCAATTAAATTGGTGGAAGGACTGTATTGTTTTGGACCAGACATCAAGACCAATGTGGGATACGACACAAGAGGAAAGGATATTCTTAAAACAAAACAAGTATTTCAATTTATCCAAATGTTATTACCATGTTTATTATTTACACATGCACGCACACAACAAATCCCACAAAAGAGGGGGATGCTAAGAAAATAACAATCATTACAAACATTAAAAATTATAGGGTAGTTACTTCTATGAACACCCCCATTATCATAAATATTGTGCTATTTTGTGACTTATATATTATTCGCATCAAACCTCAACCAATATAGGGTAGAAAACAAGAGAATATAAGGTTTTTAAGGTCATATGATCATTCTATAGTTTGCAAATAATCGTGTATTTGATTGTTATTTTTAGCTATTACTCATTGTTTATTCTCCACACATAACATATCCTACTAAGGAATAGGGATGCAAGAATTCATGCATATTTGTCCTATATCTAATCAACAATTACTACTAGGAGAGACATTCCTTTTTTGACATCCTTATCACAAGGAACATAGGGATATCCAGACTATGCAACCGTGAACCAAATATCACAAGCCGAATATGAAGGAAAAAAGAAGAGGAGGACATTTAAAAGTCATACAAATTATTCCAATATATAAAACATATGCATTGATATTATTATCCATACACATGCACCACAACAATATCATATATGAGGAAGGGAAGGATGAGTAAG
The DNA here is from genome assembly GCA_034641835.2 of Pinus albicaulis. Classification (NCBI taxonomy): domain Eukaryota; kingdom Viridiplantae; phylum Streptophyta; class Pinopsida; order Pinales; family Pinaceae; genus Pinus; species Pinus albicaulis. Next base: position 149,184,630 of record CM076573.1, read on the forward strand.
CACTCATTCCACCGAAACCATATTATGTTAGTATAATAACTAACCTATCAACAACCCAAAGAGATTTCACATGTTCGCACTCATAAGTTATTAACCAAACCTCACAATAATTGTGGGATAACGTACAAGAGAAGAGGAAATCTCTAAAATGTAGAAATTATTTCAAGACACCAAACATAGAATATATGAATGCTTATTATCTTGTTAATTAATTATAATTTCATATATAATACAATTTCACAATGTGTTGTATAAAGGAGGGGTAAAGCCAATTAAACTCACAAACTGCCTATGATATAAGGAGAGGGGATTTTTATCATTGTAGAAACTATTCAAAGAAACCAAAAATGGTGATGTATCTAAATTTATGTTATCATTTTAATTCTTCGAGGTGGGAGGGCAGTAGGTCAAGTAAGAACATTCAAATCAAAACCAATAAACCATTATTTTTGTAGAGTAACACCACTTTTGTGGACATCGTTATTGGCATAATAATCATATTGTTGGGATGTGATCAAGCAGATGTTAGAACTTGTATGTTCCCATGTACAAAACCTCACATCTAATGTGGGATAGCATTTAAGAGATACAATAAGTAATAAACTACTTCAAGATTCCAAACACAATTGGGAGGTTGATAAAGCATGCATATTCATCTCGAAGGTCAATCTACCATTTATATTAGGTGTCCATTACCTTGTGGAAATATTGATAGCATAGGGATCATATTTAGACTTAAAATGTTTTCAAAGACACCAAATATTGTGTATTCCATTGTTTGGTACCATGCTTACATTACTCATTGTTTATTGTTCACATACTCACACGCACACAACATGTCCATAGTGGAGGGGAGGTTGAGCACACATTCATATTCATCCTGCCAATCAATCAATTTTAATATTAGTAGGAGGGAAATCACCTTAATATACACCATTGGCATAAAGATTGACATATATCCATCTTAACCTTGAATCTATGAACCACCAAGAATTATCAAAATAAATCTAAGCACAACCTATTAGTGTTTGAAATATTGCTGCTGAGATGGATTTATATTGGTTTATTTTACTATTAAATATTTTATTTATATTAATATTATAATTATTTTTTTGAATTTTTATTTAATTTATAAGAATTCTAAACTCAACACAGATTCTTAGATTATAGGTGCACTCTCACTTTGATGCAAATCAAGATACGTTAAGACATAAAGTTGGAATTTCAGACCCTCGCAACCATTGTTTCTTACAAGGCAAGTAAAAAAAATATATGAAATACATTTATGGTCAAGAATATCTTTTGTGATGGCATGACATACCAATATGAATATATTTAACCTTTAATTAATAATCACAAGTATGTAAGTACACTTTTGATGTGTCATATTGTTTTGAATATATGAATAAGTTACCACTACATACAAAACATTCTATTTGAAGTGATATAAACCCCTACCCAAAAATCATCCTATATATGTCCGTGAAATTCATGTGCTTATTTTTTAACTCTAATTACAACTTCTATTAAAGTTTCATTTGTTTGATGTATCGATTTTTTTACTTCTGGAGACCTAGTAAATATTTAAAGTACTAATGTTGAGAAATATAGGGCAACTAGATTAGGTGATTTCTCTCATTTTTATAAATACTTGTGATGTATTTTTTACTTAACTTGATTATTTTATTCTTTATCTTGATTATATTTAATGTTCTTATCATCAAACAGGCTACCAAATCATAAACAAAATTGAGACAAGAGGACACGGATGCAATCATCTGTGGCCAAAACTCTCTCCACTTGAGAGGAAAAAAACCCACAAGAATTTTCTCTATATGAATCTTCAATTAATGAATCTGACTATGACCTTTAACCAAGACCCTCCATGACCAAGTCAAATATTTACTCCTTGACGATCTTTCCTTCTAGAAACTCTTGCAATTTCGACTTCCAAAAATTATTCTACCCAACAAATTCTTATGCAACTTTGAATTCCTTACAACAAATTCTTCGTAATTTCGACCTTCTAGCGCATTCTCTACGTAAACTCCCATGACACGTAAGAGAGAATGATGGAGACCTTTCTCCTTCTTTTCTTCTTTCACTTTATATGAGATATTCTTTTCATCAAATCGGCTTTCAAGATAGATTCCCTTTGACCCAAAACTCGGCTTTATTGGAGTGACTATAATTCAATATTTTTTGTTGCAAGATGATGCCCTAACTTTTCACATTATGGAGGTATATAGCCCAAAAGAAAATCAGAAAAACTTGATTCTCTTGTTCCTCTTTAGTCTTTCTCTTCCCGCACTTATTTCTCTTCCTTTATGAATTGGTGAGTGAACTTTTCTTCTCCAAGTGAATAAACTTCCTTATATATAGGTCTTCCACTAGGTCAAAATGCACCTTTTAGGCCGACTTGTTCATATGTAGGTCGACTCTGATATTTGCACCATGATGAGGTATCGTAGGTCTTTCCAATAATTTTTCTCTACAATATGTAACATGCCCAAATGGGTCTTCAATACATTAAAATGACTCAAATGGCTTGTAGACTAAATAACAAGCCCTAGAAGCATCAAATGGGTGCTCGACCTAAAAATATTTTTTTCTTGAGCATGAAACCCATGCCTCAAGAAAAATAATAATAAAATTATTTTTCTCTTTTCAATAAATACATAAAATCATGATTATTATGATTATGAAGACCGAACCTAGTTACAATATTTCAGCATAGAAAAGATCAACCACTCTTATGTTACTCTTTTCCATGTTGTTTTTAAAAACCAAAAAAGTGAAACTATTTATAAAGTTGGAAATACTCATATTGTTTTGAAATTCTTTTTTAATTTAGTGGAGCCTTTCAATTTATGCGATACCCCTCATTACTCTTCACATCGCTTTTTATATTTTAAAAAATGAAACTTATATGTTAGAAATATTTATATTGTTTTGGAATTATTGTTCTTTATGGAGCCTTCTCAATTTATGATAATCTTGACAATTTATCCTTCAAAAAAAATCTTAAGCTCAAAGACAAAGTTCAATGAAGAAAAAGAAAATAGTGAAATTTGTGCTTTGTAATCATGACTAATGATGACTTATGAAAACATCCAAAGGTAATGAGAAGGAGCATAAAGACTATCATAAAAATAAAATTAGAACTAGAACAAATCTTTGGAGGACTCTAATGGTATCTATGTCTTAGGAATTTTTGTTCCATATTTACAAACAATACCATCCATTTATATACATGTTATTATTGATAAGATACCATCCAAACCAATGAGGCTTATTGTATTAAAGTTTTGAACCATTAATTGCTTTGTTGCAAGACAATATTTTTAGTTATAAATTCTAAAACAACGTTGAAGGAAAATAACATTTATTGCGGGAATCTAGTATCCCATCACATTGAAGTCGAGGCTTTGCATGCCTTTGTTAGCTAGCTTATGGAGGTTGTTTTGGCTTCAAAAATGATATATTCAACTCTTTCAGATATCAAGAGTTAACGACCAGGCAACCTCGAGCATGAGGTTTTTTTAGAATGTAGTCATTAGCTCCAAAGAGGCTAGTGTGAATAATTTGGTTTGTTTGTGTGGCCACCCTTGGAGGACTCTTGTTGATCTTGTTTGTATTTTGCCATGGTCAATACGTTGTCATAATTAGAGTCTAATTTTATTCAATAGTTTATCAAGGATACTGTATTACATTTAGAGTAATGCACTAAAGTATAGAGATATAAAAATCTTTAAGAGGCTAAATTTATGAAATTTTACATTCTACTTAGGATAAGGAAGTAGGTACCCATCGGTATAATTATGATGTCTTTCCTTTCCCATCAAATAAAGCTCAAAATTAAAGTTAATGTTGAACACTTAAACTTGATTACTTAGCTTAAAGGTCATTATTATTTCAATAGTTAGTAATATAAAATTTCAAAAGCGTTGATATTACATCCCTTGCACTAAACAAAGGGGTTTTTGTGTAATATTTTTATAATGAGATGAATTTGTTTATATGTTATTAATATTCAGTACATTCAAGTAGGAATATAAATTCAATATTCAACTTCATGTTTTGTGTGCATGTGACTCTTTTCTTAAATCGATGATGGAGAATCATTTATAAATATGGCAAAATGTTTAGGTATCACATCCAAGACCTTAAGTCAAGAATTCAATGGATCCAAAAATACTTTTTAAACATAGTCTTCAAAATCAACATAATTGGTTCAAAAATGGCATATATATCTAAATTCAAGTTAAGGAAAAATTTAAAATAGGGATTCCTCATACCTCCCAAGCCACTTTAATAGGGATTTACAATAAGTATAATAAAGAGAATATAAAGCAAACAACATAAGGGAATGAAAAGAAACACGCATCAAAAACCACTTGTTTTTAAATTTGCACCGAAACATTGAGCTTCAGTTAGTGTATGGACGTGTACAAAATGGCCTAGAATATTCTATAATTTTATTCATTGGATAAAGGTGATTGTAATTAAAAAATTAGACAAGTTAATTGGATTGTTTGAATATTCAAAGCAAAGTGAAGACCACAAGCACACCTAATGGTGTTAGAAAAATTTTGAAAATGCTTTAGTTAGCTTCCAATCCTCGCTTAAAGCAATCAAGGTTACATTTCTATATGTATTCTGAAAACATTTCAAAATACTCAAATATTAATAAGCCTCAAAATGATATGGAAATGAAATTAATTTAGAATGAGATTATTTCATAATAATGAGAGTATAACATATAGTAGTTCCTACTTGTTACTTGTTACTTGTTATTAAGAAATCCATTTGTAAATAATCCTTGATATTTTTACCATATTCCTCATTGAAAGAGACTCTAAGACTATGAAAGATATTTACTCTTAACCCTAAAATATTTAGACAATTAAGAATATTAACTCAACCCGATTCAAGCTTTGAAATATGAATACAATTATCGTATAACGTATTAAACATTTGATATTGATCTCTTATTTAACAAGGAGAAAAGACCCTTACCATTGTGGGAATTATTGGAAATGGTTGCACTCAAAACTCTCCACACAAGTTATTTGATGTTTATAATTTGTGTAGGAACACACTTTCAAATTGATGAGATTAAATAGAACTCAAAGTTCTAACGGTAAACAATCAAATCCCAAGATTAATACAATCCAAACCTAAACATATTTTGGCCTACATAAATGTCTTATCCATCTAGGTTTCCCAATCGCTGAGATTCAACAAGACACGCATTATTAAAAGAGTCGCATTCACCAAGTAGGTCCAAGCAGTTATTTCTAGCTATAAGTCTATTTTTTAGAATGCGTCCATTTTTAGATACAGGACTCACATCAAAAGTTGACGTTATCAGGATGAAGGACTGGTTAAAAAAATAGACAACTCGATTAATTATTGTGAATTCATTTAGACCAACTAAAACAGGCGTTGATTACGCATAGCCTGAATAATAATCCAACAATAAATGTTAACCGCCCTTTTAAGAGCACCTGTTCGCAGCATAAGACGTTTCAAATCGGCAATAAAGGACTATGCAATCCTTTAGGTTCACCTGTTCATGCATGGAGGACCCAAATAGAAAACTGAAGGTGCTATGATGAAGGAAGATAGTTCATGGAGTCATATTTAGTTTGGTTCAAATAATAGAGCAATCACTATTAGTTATCTGTCTGAATCGGGAATGACACACCAGTAGATGGAGTGAATTAATTAGCGGAATTAATCAAAAAGTAATAACTCATTAATCAACCTAAAAAATGAAGAGTTAACCATAGTGCGTCAGCTCCGGTTGAGATCCTGTTGAGATGGTGAAAGGAAATACAATTATCCGTGACTATACACGCATTGATCAGCACCACGTCAATAATAATCGAGATGCCAAGCTGATAGACCGGCAACAAGGCAAGCGGTATCGGCGAATCATTCAAAGCTATCTTTAGCAGGATTGCTGTGAGCAAGCCATGCGGCAACAAATCAGGCATGGATTTGCATACTTTTCTATTGTGTGACCATTGTATTGTACCTGGAGCTGACGGCACTTTTCGTTTGTATATATCGTTACATGATCTCCATGATACATAATATATTTGGATTTTAGCTTCAATCTTTCAGAAATGAATCCATATAAAGTATTGTTTTTATTTATGGTTTACGTGTTTGTAATTAATTTTCCTAAAAATATTAATGGCGAATGATTTCATATTTGCAGCAAATATTGTGAGATCAGGGGTCCTGATGGTATGTATGCTTAGTGTATATAATTTCTACACGGTATCAGCGTTGTTAATTCTTTTAAATACTAAAACTGGTAAGTAATTGTTGAGTTCAGCAGGGGACACCCCATCAACAGAAATTTCTTTACAGAAAGAGTATCCATTTTAGAAACACTACGGTTGGCGGTATTGGAGTATGTCTTTATGGGAGCTCAAACAACGCATTCTGAAGATAGATGAGTGTGTTCGAAGATATATGACCCAATAGTCATCAGAGCATACCTATCGATCTATGTATGTTACTACTGAATGAATAAAAGGAAGATATAAAGACAAGAAGAATTTATTATAAGGGTAATAATTATGTCATGTCCCACCACGGTGTTTTACCCATTCTTAATGGAAGGCTTAACAGATTTGTCCAAAGCAGAAAAGACGAGAGGAAGCTGTCAGCCGAAAGCACAAGCTCCTAAAAATAAAATTGAGGTATGATAGTATTCCAAACATCCTTGTTTAATTTTATCCAGCCAGCAGAGACGAATCCGGGAAGTGGGGATTATTGTTGGTGACCTTTAAGGCTTGGTGAGATTATTGGCTTTCAAGCTATATGAAGCAGTCAATATTCGTCAATGAATGAGAACCACCGGATGGGAGCTAGCTGGTTGACCTGGGGCAGAGGAGATAAGGTAGGCACAGTGATGTTCTCATAGAATGAAGACGAAGAGAATTTGACTTTCTGCCACCAAAGCAAGGAAAGCGAAGGGGAAGAAATTTCTCTTCAAAATTCATGTTGTATGGCAAGAACTGGATTTATCCCAAAGGGAGTGGTTTTCACCCATGTCACTAACATGGGCATTTTCACTGAATCACCACAAAGAAGAAGAAGGAATGTTGTTGTTGTTGGGATTCAATGGAGAGGCTCGGCTCGTGCCATCAATTTTATTTTCTTGATCGCATGCTGGTTTCAAAGAAGGGACTTGCAGGGTATCTTGATATGTGGGGGCGCTTTTTCCATAAAGACAGAGACAAGAAGGTTATGCGACTTGAGAAGCGACTGCAGGAAGAGAAGATAATAATATGGTCGAGCATGGGGTAACCCGGGATTTGACCATTACCTTTGAGAGGGAGTTCGTGAAATCCAGTCCTGTTGGGGTTATGTTAAAAGGTTCAGGTTCTAAGGAGAACTTACCCGCCTTAATGCTGGAAGAAAAGGGCTATGATGCCGTTTTCGGCAGGAAAGCCTTCCGGCGGCGTAAAAAATGTGGTCGCCCGGCATACAGGGATTGTGGAGTTAAGAATTCCCAACCAGAGGCAGGATGGTCACTCGCGTTCGCGGGAAAAGGTAGCGGTGACGGGATGAGGGCAACGGTGGCACAGGATTCGCCATCTTCGCGTGAAGTTTTTGAAGATTTTTTGCTGATTTTCACCAGAATTCTGCGTACTCTACACCAGATCAGCAAGGGAGTACTGGTGGTGTTTGTGCTGACCACTCTTTCATGAGAAGGAACTGCGGTTGTGATCCCGACATAATCACATAAAAATGAAAGGACCTTCTCGCTCAACAAAAGCGTTGTGGGACATGTTGTATTTTTTTATGACTATCTTCGCAGATGTTGACCTTCTTCTGGCGCAAGAAGTTATCAAACACCTGCAAAGTTCTGGCGAGCTAAAGCATTGGTGGATAGCGAGCCAGACAGCGGCGAAAGATCACAGCAGCCAGTAATGGTAGACGATATCTCCCGGCAATTCAAAACATCTTTGCAGCAAAGGCATAATTTTAAGAGAAATCAGAGTCTGGCAATCCAGCAACAGAATGGTTCATAGAGGAGAAAACAATTACCGGGTGTTGCATGAGCTGTGTTTGAGAGAGAGCTAATTTCAGCAAGAATAATCAGGTCATTCAAAGATGATTTCCTGGAGTTGACCACAAGAGGACATCACATGGAGGAGTCCATCAGGTGAACCAAACACTTATTAAGGCAGGTTAATGTGTTTCAGAGATTCAAGCTGACAGGCATGAACAGGGAGTCCTTGACTGTTGGTACGATAGTCACCCCATCGATTACCTGACATGGCCTGTTATAAAGGTATCGTGATTGTTCATCTTCTTTAGCAATACAAGAAAGAAGGCTGAAAATGGTGCCTGGAAGAGGCAAAAAATAGACCAAGAAAATGGCACTGAATAAGATAAACAAGAAGAGAAAACAGCAAAGAAGAAATTCATGGACTGACAATAACATTCATGAAAAACTCAGACCAGACTGAAGCCCATTTATTTAATAGAGCTAAAGGAAGATGATGTAGGTGACATCAAATTTACACTATGTAATAGCATTAAAGGACAGAAGAGGGTGATAAATGATGAGGGTTTAGTAAAAGAAAGAGCTCATAGCTCTCTTAATGAACAAGATAATGAAGATGATGATGATGCTAACATCAGGAATTAGTGACCAATAAAAGAAGGACTATGGAGGCCATAGAAAAATGGAAAAAAGCCTATGATGTTGGTATAACAAAGCAATGATGAAAACACATTCAAACATTACTATTACTCACAGGTACATCATGGAGGGAAGAGATGTTTTTGTTGCTCAAAGAGGTGTATGTATATCTTTCTGTGTTACCAAGCCATTGGAATAAATAAAAGGAAATATGAAAGAATGATAGTTGGTAAAGGTGAGGAGAAGGGGAGAATCAAGAAACTTCTCAAGAACCTCAATTCAACATATGATATGACAATGATAATAAAGAGAGAAGTATACTGAACAGCACTTCTCAATCAAAGACAAAAAGCATTAAGGAGAAAGATATTTTGAGATGTGCACATGTGTCATTCAAAAGATACATAGAGAACAACGAGCTTCAAGAAGGTAAAAGGGACCCTTTTCTCTCCGTGGAAATGACCAAGCACTGGTGTGGAAATACATGCTTGCTCAGTGCTGTCCAAGGAGGCCCCAGGAGATAAAAAACCTGTAGCAGTGCAGAGTAACATAGCCTTTGGATTTTTAATATGTTTCCTTTGCTCAGTGTCCAAGACCTTCAGGGACCTCTCCAAATTTTAGCCAAATGAGCAAATTTGTTTTTTTAAATTTTTGAGGCCTCCATAACACCTTAGGCGCTTAATATTTTCTACACAAATTGGGAGCATTCCAGCTTGTAAATCCACATTTTGCATCCCCCCATCAATGTGAGTCTCTCATAAATTTCAGATCATTTATAGTTTTAACTCTCTGCAAAATACAACATCAAAAATTTAGACTATTCTACCTCATTTTTGCATAAAATAAAAGACAGATCAAGTGGTTGGGAGAATGGGTTTTTAAAGGTAAAACTAGTACCCATTCATAGAAAAATAATGCCCACTGGGAACCAGACTGACTGTACTTTCCAACGAGGCCATCAAAGAGGTCAATTCCACATCTGAAGGGGTCCAAACTAAAATAAATGTTAAAGACCTATTTTCCATTTATATGACTGCAAAGATAAGAGGACTATCTAAGTGTTGTAGTCAAATGTTGACAAAATGAATTATTGATTAAATTGTTGTCTTTGAGTTTTTTGAGTAAAACACTCTTCAGAATTAGAAAAATATTTATTTTAATTTTATTTTTTAGATATTCGTGCTCAGAAGCCAGATGGTCTCATTAAACATTATGAAGAACTCTGGACATTTTCACCATTTAGGGTTTTAGTCCTTTGCCTGGCAACAGACAATGAGCAGTTTTATATATTTGTTGGCATTTGATGGAAAGCCAGAGCAGCGTGACATGGTTTTGTGAGCTGGAGAAATTGGTACGTGTTTGATGAAAGTTTGCTCTGGCTTTATGATGGAGAGGCTTGTTTGCAAGACTTGTGCTTAGTGAATGGTGATGTCTTTAACTTCATTATGTTTTCTTTGTTTCATTATGTTCATCCTTCTTTGATTGCTAAAATCAGAAAGTATAGTTTAGATATGTTTCCTTGAGGCACCTCTGCCCTCTTATTGTTATATTTCTATGTTTTCTCTCCTGCCTGTCAACTGGTGAATTTGATTTGTTTCCTTAGGTCTAATTTTTAAACTTTTTTTTGTCATGTATAGTTATATGCTATTTACAAGTATGATCTGTATGCCTTCATGAGCTAGTACATTTTAAAAACTCTATTCAGTCCCTTTCTTTGAATATTATTTTTGTTAGAACATCTGTAAGATAAATCTGCCTCTGACGTCTTTTCCAGCGCTTTCTATTGCCAAACTTGTCTTAGAAAGTTCTTTATAGCTCTGATTAAGTGATGTTTTGTAAGCCCTCTCGTATTTGTTGCTGTTATGTTATATGTTTTCCCAAATTCTTGGCAAGAATTTTTCATTACAAAGTTAGAAGTTTTATGCTTTCAGTGTTTGGGCATAATCGAATGTTTATACCTGGACATTTAATGTCATTAAGTATTTGTCTGTTTGGCTAATGGCTTTCCACTATGTACTCATCATTATTTTATCCTTGCTTCCTTAATTGATGTCTCATTCCATTTCACCGTTAAACCTTCTGGTGATCCATTAACTCGTTTAGATTGGTCCCACCGCACTGATCACCAGTTGAGACACCTTTGACTTTCATTTGGACTCACAGCCTTGTTTGTTTTCACAGACTTCACCTTCACCCATTCCACCCGACTCAGCACACTAACCAAAATAACCACAGCAAACCCTACACTTAACAATTCACTGCAATCAAAAACCTAAAGAAAAAAAGAACACATCCTTTGTAATGAATAGAGAGCTCTCCAGTCTAAGAAGGCTATGTACTAGGACAAATATTGGTTCCATATTACCCTCTCATTTTGTCTATTAATCTTCTAACCACAGAATTTAACATTCTCACAATTACTAGAATTCCATATAGATGCTAGTGCCAACTTAAGTATTCCTTAGGATTCAAACCCTTCTACAATAGTATTTATTGATTTATCACCACCTCATCACCACACTAATATTTTTGCAACTCACTTGGAAAATCTTCATAGTTGTTCATGTTTAACATTCTTTAAATATCCTAAACCCTTGATCGACAGTATTCATATTATCTACACCAGTCTTTTAACACTTTCATATTTCTAGTGCTAACATTGGGAACTTTCCAGCCAATGACAAACTAAGCACTCTTTAGACTCTGGGAGCATAATTACTAAATCATAGATTATCAAATTTAGCTACCATAGAGTGTCTCTTTTTGTTTCACCATCTGTAAAAATGATGACTCATGAGGTATAATAATTTACAAACCTTAAACATAAAAGAAAACTCAAAACCCCAAACAATTTAGATTTTGTTTCTTTGTTAGTTATTTTGCAGAATTATAAACACACATTCTTAAAACAACAACAAATATTCCACTCCATGTACCCACTAATTTTGTGAGAAATTTTGTTACTCATTAATATCACATTAATTTCCAGATTTGTTTCACAATTAAACCTTAGAATTACAGAACCCACTTATATACCGTAAGATTTTAACAAGAATTAAGAGAGGCTGCCTTCAAAAGTAGATAAAACTTTCCTCTACTTTCCTAATTTGAATGAATCATGAAAAGAGACTTAGACGGACTTCATTTGGACCCAAAACCTTCCAACATAGTTATTGACTTGCAGAGAAGATTTTTGGGGTAAACTTTGATCTAGAATGGACCACTGTTAGGACTCAGAACTTATAGATAAGGCTTTGCACTGATATCTTACAGCTTTGCAATATCCCTACTGACTTTCACCATACCAGAACCTCAAATGTGTTTTCTAAACTGATATTGACCAAACTAACTTGAAACTTGATTTACAAGAAATAGCTCAGTAGAGAAACCTCCCTCTTTCTACACCACCTAATTTTCGTTTTCCATCACTTCAACTTCTTTCTCATACCAAATTCTACTCAAAACTTCATTGTTGGTCTGGCATCACCATTAATCTATTCATACCACTGCTATTGTGGTGCAAACCACTTTGAGTTTAACATAGACTTCTTTTCACCAACCCTCCGCTTGTAAACTCACGAAGTCGCATCATATAACTGTGACACCTCATTTTTACCTCAACTTTCTAGTACCACAAGCAGTTCTTCCATCACTGAAGACCTCCTTAACACAGAAGAATATGTCAATGCTCAACTAGATAAAAGGTAGATAGAATCAATGATGATTTTTGATTACATGGAGACAGACGAAGAAAACTTTAAGATGATAACATTACAAACAACCCTAGGGTAGAGGCCAAAAAATGGTTCAAAGCATTAACTCCACCCACGGCATGATCTCCTTCCCTACTCAAACTTTAAACAAGTAAAACTAAGAAAAAACTCTCTCCCATCCTATCCGAATATATCAATATTAAAAATAAATGTAGAGGAAAGGCAGAAGACTATTGCACCAAGTTTAACAAAGGTTCACAATGCCCTCCCCCTCCATGAAACTCCACACATGAAGCCTATCACTGAATGCAATTTTCCAAGGTTTTGGACCCTAACATGACTCTCTGGAATTTAGAGAAAGAGACCCCCAACCTAGAAGTGGAAAAAAGAAACAATTAGTGCAAAGGTTAATCCCTGGATTGGAAAGAGATTCAAAGAACTGGAAAGAGAGTAACTATGATGACAAAAACACCTCCCTTAACCTCCTCTTCCGATACCAAATGATGTTCTAATGGAGAACTATGAGAGAATGAGAGTGTTAGATAATTCGAAATATACAACTTGTGGAAACTGCTAATAAATTAAAACATAAATAGAGCTCAGAACTTTAAGGAGAACTCTGGGAATCAAACTAAGGGAAAGTGATCAATAAATCACACTCTTCAATGGGAAACCAGGATGAAGGAAGAAGTATAAATAGAACCTCCAGAAAACTACAACCATTATAGGTCTTTTTTGTTAAACAGTATATTTTTCTCAACAAAAGAACAGCAGGTTATTTTCGATCAAACAGACATTAAAATAGAGGATTAAGACCACGTTTAGATTTGAGTAACGTTGTTTAAAATCCATACAGTAGACATCTTAGGAGAAAAAATACCTAGACTACCAAGAAGACGAATAGGATATTGTTGCTCAATTCATCAAAACAACCTGGAAAACAACAGCAGAAACAAGCAACACATGGCTACAGAAAGCTGTACAAACAAAGGGCAAACAAAGGCCTTAGTTGTCTGCAGGACTTCTCCACCAATACCAGAAAACTACGTTTAAAACAACTGTGATCATCAGACAAAAATGGAAAGTGTTCATGGCTGATAAAGTCAAGAATATATCCAACATCACATACCAGCTTTAGGGAGAGATACAAATCAAGATAAAGATGTTTCAATGGAACTAGTTACTCTAAATCAATGGGATAGGTCTGAGGCTATCAATAACAACATATAGAAATGACGCCGACACTTTGTACTGGTTGATACACATTTGAGTTGTTTGTCTTAAAGAGAAGTAGCAACGTAAGGAGCCATTCCTACTTTCTTTAATGCAATGAAACATACAATATTGCAAATCTAGAATGCCATGTTAGATTCTCTGTGCCTCTGTTAAATTCCCATGCCTAAAGTTGTGATGGAGGTTAGGCTCAGAATAACTTAAACTCAAAACATGTACTCCTTCTCGACCAAAGTAGGGCCTGTGCTGTTTGGGCCCCATCTATGACCTTTAGTTAACTCCAGACAAGTGCCTGTTAAGAACTTAGTCATGTAGACATAATAGTATATATTCTCCCACAGGGCATGTTTTTATCCACATCTCGTAGTTTCGTTTCTTGTGGGAACCTTCAATCAGACATAACATATGCTACCATCTTTGTTTTCAATCGACAAGGAATGAAATTTAAGAGTCACATATGAAGTATATGGTTAGCACAGATGCGCTGTATACCACTCCCTCTTTTTTCTATTCATCAGATTCTGATTTTCTCATTATATAATGAGGAATACATTGATGAGCAGGTATATGAAGTTGAACACATGAACACACCACAATGCACAAACCAGCTTTTAAGATCAAGAAACTACATTCAGAATTATGAGAACCTGAATAAACACATGATGACAAAATCAAACTTGACTTCTGTACATGAAAAATTAGTCTTCAAACCAATTATTAGTTTGAATATGAATCAGGTTGCTCAAAGGAGAAAAATCTCAACACAACTCTTCTCGCCTATCCCAAAATGTTAAGATGTTCTCACATAGGACAAAATTGGGATATTTGAACTAAAGGAGTTCGACATGTACCTATTACACTCTGCTATCAGGAAATTTATGTCCCTTCCATTAATTTTATTGATAAGAAGAATCCCTGTGTGTAACTGTTGAAACCCATGAGAGGGAAATATATGAATGAAGTGCTCATGCTGACCTGGCAGGAATTATGCTGTCCAAAGCTCTTTGAATACTCATGGCAACTCAAATACTAAAGGTTATGTAATTTAGGATGTGTTCTTGTATATATAGAAGTGTGCCCAGCCTCAGATGATATACATTGTTCGGTGGTGAGGTTTTTCAGAATAACTATGAAACCTTTGGGAAAATCTCTCCTATCACCAACAAGAATCCAAATGATGCAGACTATGGTGTGATCTTTATATTGTGAAAAGCCCACAGAGCCCAAATACCTTTTCAAGATAAATCATCTCATGCCAAGAATAGAAATTTGAACAAGGTGACATTGACTGGTAGTGTTTCCTTGTGTTTTCATGAGAGATGATAATTACTTCAACAATCAACACAAAGACATTTTTCAAAGTTCTTTAACATCTAAATGTTTAATTTCAACTTTTTCCTGAATGAGGAATGTCAAGACATCAAGAGAGGCTATGAACATGTTATCAACTTTTTCACCATATATACAATGATTATTATTATTATTGTTTGGGAGCTGAAAGAATGCCTTTCACCTAAACAGTTTTTTCAGAAACAAGGTTTTAAAGAAAACTCAAAGAAGAAACATAAAGGGAGAACTTGGCATGTTTGGTACCTATATAAACCTGTACCATGGCTCCCTCAAAAATAGATAGTCATGTTCCCATCGTTGGGGATGAATGAAATGGTTTGTGGAATAGGTCCCAGACACAGTAATCAAATACAATGTCATTTAGAGTCTTATGCTGAATTTCTAGCCCTATTGCATATCATTATTTGAGGCTAAAAGATATAAAGAAAAAAACACAAAAACATAGTAAACAGAGTATATAGAAAAGAGGGCATTTTGAAAGAGGTAAAGCCTCATGCTCAAAAAATAGAATCATTGGGTGGTGGTAAATGAATACCACTACCAGTGCTTAAAGAAGTTCTGTTTCATTTATTAGCTTAATCCATATTAGAAGACATGCCAATTTATTTTTAGCGTTAGTAAAGATAGTTACTGCACTATTTCAAGCTGACTTAACAAGATGGATTAGGTAAGAAAGATATTGGTTCCATATGTTGAAACAGAACCAAGGAGAAAAAAGAGATGAATAACAAACAATGCAAATTAGACCTGATTTTTTATAATGGATGAAGCAAAATAACGTTTGTGTGTAGCTTGTTCATGTCGAACAATGCTCATGGTAATCTATATTGTATAACTCCATTTAACAATGTTTTCAATTGGCTTTATAGCTGGTGTAGTTGAACTGTCGTTAGTTGAACTTTATTTAACAATATCTTCTAGGTAGAGAATCAAAGGAGTTCATTAGCAATAATCCCAATCAACAATAAAAAGATGAAGTAGATAGTTTTTTTGCTTTCAAAAGAAAAAATGTCAAGAAGTTGAAGCAGTCCCAAATGCACCAAACTAGAAAAAAAATGTTAGGCAAGTAGGTTAGTAGTAGTATTATTAAGTTGAGTTAATCATATTCTTTTATATTATTAGACCTGTAGTCATACATTTTGAAATTGATAATCAATATGTTATACACCAAGATTTTATCACACTATTTTAACTTCAGTCTCATAATAAAATCTTTCAAATGTTATTGACTATTAATTGCAAGAATAAAAGCAATCGCTACGTTATTAATAAAACTATAAAATTTAACATATGAACACAGATTTATGTAGTGTGATTAAAGCTAAAACCCAATCATTCCAGATATTATATGTCGCAGATCGCAAAACTAGCCATAAAAAGATCCTCACAAGCTCTCATAACTTCCAATTGCTACATACCAATCATTGTCCATCTAGCAAGTACATGTCTGAATTTCTCGCCATAATTTATAGCCCCATTTTCATCACAGAAAATCAGCTGCTGAAGAATAATTTAATTAACCTTTGAACCGACCAAGCCAATTTCAACTTCATTGGTATTCCACCGGTCGAGCTAAATCACAAATATAGTCGCATCCATAGTCAATCGCTTCTTTCACCCATTCTCCAATCGGTCCTGACCGAAATTGTCCATGCGGCACCTAAGTTAATCCATGGTTCTTTTTTATGATTAATGATTTGATAATTATAACTAATTAATAATTGAACACACCACTCACTAGTAATTGCAATCATGACCAGATGGTTGTAATCAATTAACTGTTGTTTAACTCATGAACCTGAATACACCTCCATTAACTTCTAATCAACTCCCACCACCCTTCACATGAGTTTCAACTAATTATCCAGCGTAACAGCTCCCCCAACCCTCGTGAGCGACAATTCCTTCTATCAGTCTGTATATCTTACCAAGTAGCGTTCAAGAGACAATATTAAATGTTTATAGTCCAAATATTATTAGAGCATTGATTCTGATATTCATTTTTTAGAATAAATTAAAAATAGATTCCTACCAATATTTTTAAAGATATAACCATCTATTTTTCAACTCAATTAACCATCCATAAAATAGCACCTCACAACTTCAGTAGACAGACTGGATATATAAAAAATAGACTTTTACGCTAAAATATGTTTCACGGAACCCACGTTTAGTGAAGAAGCACTTTTCCTCACCAAGCTCAAGGCCATCTTCATACAATATCAACAAGCACTATAAGAGATGAAAGAGGTAAAATCTACCAATGATGATGGCACCAGTCCTTACAAGCTAGAAATCAAGTTCGGGATACGTCCAAAGGCGAGCTTTGCCTCAGTGGGAGCTGTTTATTAGTCATCATAATGGCATTTGAAGACATCAATGATTTCCTGTACTCGTAGCCAAAGTTCATGAAACATTGTGAGTTCTAGAAATTTAACGCCTTTCATCATCCTTGCAGTAAAATAATTTTTTCACTATTTATTTGTCGTCGTTTGCGCTATCAATATTAGGCCCGCGTCACCTTTGTTTATATTTTGTTATCTTTACCTAAATCGTTTTTTAGCCTGAAATAACTTAACATCAAGCACTGGTATTGGACTGTGCGCTCATTTTCTAGTATTTCCAAAAATACCCGCAAGTATTGATATTCCAAATTTGCTCGTAGGCTCTTGTGACAAATCGCCATACGATTTTGGATCTTCAATACATCATCTAACAAAGTCTTTGTTTTGATACTTCGATGATCCCAAAAATCTAAGTTTTTGTCCAAAACCAAGTCCTGGAAGGGGAACTTTCCACTTAGGTCAAATTTCCAGGGTTTTCATGTTTATAGGGTGGACGAACCAAAAGCTATGTTTTATAAAGATATTGCTTTGGTGGTGTAGTGGTCATGGACTTGTCCAAAACCTGATCAAAGGTCATTTCAAGAAATGCCTTTTTATCAGTGCAATACCCCAAAGGACAATCACCAAGTCATAATAATCACAAAGATCAAGATGGCCACCAACCCAGAAAAAGAGGTAAGATAAATGAAAAAATCATCAAAGCAAGAAGATAATCAACTGAACAGATATACAGTATATGTTTTTAGAGAACTCAGGATTTTTGTGACCAATTCGGCAAAACAATGCCAAAGTGAGAACTCAAGATTAGTAATCTTAAATATTAAAGGTCACCTCAATTCATCTGTATGATTAATGTTTAGAAATAATAAATGAGTTTAAAAAGGTTTTAGAATCAGAAGACAACACCATTTACTTTTTCTAAAAACAGTCTTAAAATCTTAGGAGTTTAAATAATGATAAACTCAGTCAAAAAATGATGGATAGTAAGCTCCTTCATATTGTATATACATTCAAAGGGTTTCAAGCTCTGCTCTCAGTTTGACAATAGGTAGTGATTCCACCCCACCACATAAGCATACAGTAAGAGTAGCAATATAAAGCCTAAGTTTTCAAGAGGAAATTCAAGTTATGACTTTCAAAAAAGGACTTAAAAGAAAGCAATCATGAGGTAAAATTTTATAAAATTATGACAAGCATAGGTTGTCTACCATGAAGAAAAAGAGGTAAAACTCCAAAAGGCATTAAATGATCAAAGGAAAAAGTCATAGAAATTCACAAAAATAGAAGGGCCAGTAGACACAAATGTCAGAACCCAATCTTCAAACCAGAGACATCACTATCAACATGGTCATGAAGAAGGCAAACATGTAATTTATCTAAAAAGTAGAGAAGCCTCCAAAAATGGTTTATCAAAACATAAAGGATTCTAAGAGATGGATTATCCATGAATGACACTGAGACTTTCAACATAAGCACTTAATATTAAAACCTAGTTGATAAGGTCAACAACCCAATATGTTTCTCACCACATGGCCATATAAGACTCATGGAGATGTTGAGTGTTTATTTCAGTTTTCTACAATTGGGAAAGGTTTTTCACCTGCCTGCAGAAAACACACAGAATATTATAGTTTGGGTAAAGGTCAAAATTCTTCTTCATCTTAGATCCATCAAGCAACTTCAAAGGTAAAAGATAAGGCTGAAGACCTCCAAGGGAAAGTGCTAAAAATGATCACAAAGATTGCTCATACAAGTGTTGAAGTTCAAAGGATGAAGTGAAGAAAATATCAAAAAAGGGTAATTAATAAACACCCACTGGCCTATTTTTCATCAAACTTCATTGTAAATAACCTTTTCACTTTTCAAGAAAGGGGTCTATGTTTCCGGGCATGGGTAAGAGGCACAATTTGAGCTTGTTAAAGAATTTGTCAATTCAAGGGGAACATCAAGTATGCTCCAAAGCAAGGTAAAAACCATGTTTTTAGACTCGCTTACCTACACGACAAAACACTATAAAGACAAAGGAAAAAGGAGAAGGGGAACAAACATTAGAAAGTGGGTTCTCGTCGTTATACTTATTTTTCAAAAGAGAAATATAAAAGGCTTTTTTTCCCTCTTCCCAACTCATTTATGTCTTTGAAGGAGAAGAAGAGAGCCATTGAAATCATTTTTAAGGTTTTCTTCGCAAAAATTAGTTGAATTTTTCAGGCGCCACGCACATAGGAGCACAGCCATAGTGTATACCCGTCACTGCCACGCACCCTCGAGAGGCGACGCCACCACCGCGTAGCGCTCGCGCACATGCCCAAGTCGGGCCCGACTTGCCCACCGTTCAACCTGGCCGCGCACAGAGAGGCCCGACAATCCCGTTAACCCGCCCAACTCGCCCGCAAACCCTTCATCACCGCGTTACCAGCCTCCCCATAACCACCCGACCCAACCCGACGTCAACAATAAAAAGTTCGACAGAATGGCTCACCGATGGTGCGACGACGCAGGGTTTGGCCATATTTGCCCAAAAGTGGCCAAAATCAAATTTTTTGCCTCACAATCCCCCCGCCGCAGCAGCAAGTATTAAAGTTTGAAAAGGTTGGTGGTCCCTCTTTCTTTCCCTCCAAGCATCTTTTCATAACTTAAAGAGAATATTAAAAACCTAAATTGGCTAAAAACCCCAATATTCATGCCAACCATCATTTGCACCCCAAGGAAAACATCAGTAAATTAAAAAAATTCTCATTGGCGTAAAGACACTAAAGACCAAAGAAGCCTACATCTAAGCTGAAATTATTCCTTGACTTGACTATTTTTCCCTCATTTGCTAAAATCTGCCCTCACTATCACTCATTTTTCCTCTCCTAGACCTAAAGCATTCACCAAGTTGAAAATCATTTTTATTCTAGATCATCCGCTATATCGAGAAGAACGGCTAAAGAGGATAGTACCAGGCCCATCGTCAAAGTCCGATGGGAGGAAGGTTTATTAGCTTGCCTTCACACATTATCAAAACCATCTCTTCCATGATCCTGCAGTTGTTTTCGTATAACAGTGCTATCATTCTGGAGAGGGCTAAACAGGTCCAGGCCACCTATTTGACTAATAATGACACCACCTACAAACTGCCTATACAGGTTCAACCTAGCAGGAGTAAAGCTTTAAACTATTACTTGAAATCTACGACGAAAGGCCACAGAGCACAACAGGTGTGAAATATGAATGGGTGTTAATTGCCTTAACGAGAGCCTCCTCAACGAGAATACTGACAACACAAGGGTTGTTTTCTCTCCCATAGAGAGATATTCTACTAGGCTGAGGCATCAAAATGCGACGGTGAGGATACCTTGACTGTCCATATCACATAAGGCTGCTAATGAACTTCACTGTGGTTAAATTTCTAAACCTACCATACTATCTCTACCAAAGCATTGACAAAAATGGCTTCATGGTCAAGAAAAGGAGTTAAAGCCTATTCAATGTAAAGCCTTTTTCACCACTCCTGGTTAAGATGAGATTGTTTCTAGACCAATAGAACAAAGAATTCCTGGAAATTTTCATCTCACATGATATATTTTCAAATCCCCAAGCCTTCATTCAAAGAAAAATCTACCTTCCACTCCACACTCACTTACCTCCACTTTCCATCTCCTCCACCTATGCCTTATCCACAAAGAAATCACTTTCTTTATTCTTCCCCTTATGCATCATGAAGATAATGACAATGGTAATGATGAACAAGGAGGTGGCAGTAATAATGAAATAATAAGCAACAATAATGGATATGAAGAAAATAGTGAGGCAGAGACAAAGTTAAATGAGAACAAGGAGGTGACAGCAGTTAATGAGGAACAAGAAGATGATGATGAAAATAATGAAAACATGGGGAAGAAATAGAGTTTAGTGAGGAAGAGCAAAGAAGATGATGATGACAAGGGAGAGGAAGATGAACATGGTAGTCGCTGAACACAGTGAGCACCTAGAGTACATAAAGATGGTGATGATATAAATGAATCACTCCCAAGTACGTAAAAGGTATTTCTAATGAGAAAGATGAAGACACAAAGAGATAATGAAGAAAATAATGAGGATGACAACAAGCAAGAAAGTGAACATGACAAAACAAGAGAAAAATGTTCATAAGCTTGACAGTGAGCCTAGTCATAGTGAAAACAATGAAAAAATGGATGAACATGATGAACATGAAGAAACAGAGGAAGATGATGAAGAAATAGAAGATCAAGGATAAGGAAATGATGAAGTTGAAACAGAGTTTGAAGAGGCATGCAGTGACCAAGAAAATGACACTGATAGGACAGTCAGTGATGAGAAAAATAGAAAAGAAGAAAGTCATGATTGTCATGACAGCAGTCATGACAATCATGACTCATAGCAGACTTCCAATGATGAATAGATCCAAAGTGAATATGATGTAGAGGTGGATGATCAAATCCAAGACAAAGGTAATGACACTGAAGATAGCAAGGAGGGTGATAATGATGATGGTGTTGAAGGCAACAGTGAGGCTCATAGCTCTCTCAATGAACAAGATAATGATGATGATGATGCAGTGACCCAATGGGGCATGAAGTGACTCATGGAGGCCATAGAAAAAATGAAAAACAAGTGTCAACAAACATACACACACGGGGGGGGGGGGGGGGGGGGGGAAGAGAGATGTGATTGTTGCCTCAAAGAGGAAAAGGGCCATATCTTCTCGAGCTTTCAAGCCATTGGAAAAGGGCAAGGAAAATATGGAAAGAAGTTAGCAGCAGGTAAAGGTGAGGAGAAGTAAGAGAATCAAGAAAACTTCTCAAGAACCTCAATTCATTGATCTAGACAGTGACAATGAGGACAAAGAGATGGCCACTAGATTGCTACTCTCAACCAAAGATGCATAGCTTAGGGAGTGGGAAAGAGATTTTAGATGGCACAAGGTGTCATTCAGTATTACAAATATGAGCACAATCATTTCAAGAAGGTGGAAAGGGACCTTGCTCTCCAGAAGAAAATTACCAAGCACTATGCAAAGAAAAACATGCTTGCTTGTGCCAAACTGAAGGAGGCCCTCATAGAGCTAAAAAACCTAAAAAGGGAAAAAGAGCATGATAGCCTTGGATTTTTTGCTAAGGCATCTCAATAGGTGTCCAAGACCTCTTAAGGGACCTCTCCACAAATTTTGGGCCAAATTGGGCAAAATTTTGTGTTTTTGAATTTTTTAGGCCTTAGTGCACAGCACCCTAAGTGCTACGAACAAATTTGGTGCATCCTCAGCTTTAAAATTTTACATTTTTGGACTCCCCTCATCACCATCAGTCTGCTCACAAAATTTCAAATCATTTGGAGCAGTTTTGATCCCCCAAAGTTCAAAAAACATCAAACTTTTGACCATTCTGCCTCATTTTCAGGCAAGGTGTTGCGCACAGAGCAGTGTCGGGAGAATGGGTTTTGGGAAGGAAAATGGCACTCATTTAGGAAAGCTCAAGAATTTCTATAAATTAGACTCATCAGGCTTACCAACAAGACATCATGGAGCCAAATCCGGCATCGGGAAGGGGTCCAAAACTCAATCACAAAAGACCCTATTTTATGCTAAAGTGGCGTTGTGCACAGAGACTGTCTAAGTGTGTTTTGGACCAAAAGTCAACAAAACACACTCATTTATTGCAAATTGATATTTTTGAGTTTTTTGAGGCAAAACACTCTATAAATAGGTGCAAATAGCTATTTTTGAATTTATTTCTTAGGATATTATGTTCCTTGGGCCTTGCATGGTCTCTTGGCCATAAATGACATTTATGGTTGAATTTGACATTTTCCTACCATATTTAGGGTTTTAGTCCTGCTTTACTCCATAAATAGAGCATGAGGCCCTTATTTATTTTTTTGGCATTTGATGAGCTTTGAGAGCAATATACATCATTTTATGAGCTTGGAGAATAAATTGGTGTTGTGGAGTTGATGAATAGCTTGTTTGGCTTGATGGTGGAGAGGCTTGTTTGCAGGATTCCTTAGCTTGGTGAATGGTGATGTCCTCTTAAATTGTTTATGTTTTCTTGTTATCATTATGTTTCATCCTTCTTGGTTGCTATAAATCAGAAAATTATAGGTTGAGACATGCTCTTCGAGGCACCTCAGTCCTCCTGTTTGTTATAGCCTTGATGTTTTCCTCTGTTTGGTCATCTTAATGAATTCTTGATTGCTTCTTAGGTCTACCTAAACTTGCTTTTTGTTTCATGTATGGTTAGTATGCTAGTTTACAAGTATGATTCACGGTATGCCCTACTTATTTGAAGATTTCAAAACTCTATCTTGAAACCTTTCTTTGGAATATTATTTGCTAGGTTAAGTCAAAGAGGTCTCATTCAATCTTGCCCTTTGCCCATGCCTACCAACTTGTCTCAGAGCTCTTTATAGCCTGATTTATGATTTTTAGAAGTTCCCTCTTCATAGATTAAGTTATTGTGCTATCTTATATGTTTTCCCAAATTTTGAAGGTGAATTTACTAAAGTTAGAAGCTCTTATGCTTTCTATGTTTCCCTGGAATGTTTATCTTGGAAATTTATCAGTTTAAGTATTGTTCATTGAGCTTAATGGTTTTCCCTACCTCATGAGTTATAGCTTTTAACTATTAGTATTTAAGACCTCCTAGTTTTTCCCAAATTTTATTTCCATCCCATTTCACTCATAACCTTAAGGATCCATTAACCTTGCTAGATTGGCCTTGCACTGCACTCTGATTCATCTTTGAGACACCCTTGACTTTCATTTGACTCCATAGCCCAATGGCTTTGACAAACTCTCACTCCACCTATTCCACTTGACCATCTTACCCAACCAAAACAATCGACAAACCCTACACTTAACAACTAGCCTAAAATCAAAAACCAAAAGCAAAAAGAACACATCCTTTGCACCCAATAGAGAGAGCCCTCTTTGAGCCCAGGAAGGTTAGGTCCTAGGACTCCAAAGACTGGTTCCATGTTACCCTCTCATTTGGTCTGCCAATCTGCCAAATCACGGGAACCTAACATTGAGTGCCATAAGGATTTGGTCACCTGAGCGGGTGGGTTAGATCTGGAAGGTTTTGTAGGATGTGTAGAAGGTCATATTGGTTGTGTTGTGTCTGTTCCACTTCCTTAATTGTAGATGGGGAGTTGAATCAAATCATAGTATCCTCTCATCACATTTTTACCTCAGTTGTTTGATTACTTGGGTAGATGTGGGGGGGGGGGGGGGTTACAGAGTGGTATCAGAGCCAAGCTCACCCTTTGGACTAGATGGGAGGTGTGTTGGTCATGCATACATGTATATTTAATATATGCTTCTTATGCTCATGATCTATGTTCTTGTTGCATATGTATGGTGTGGTCATAGTCGCAATTGTGCCTCCAGGTGAAATTTTATGGTGTTGTTGTTGTATATGGTTCTTATGAGTACATCTTGATGGTGCATTGATTATTTATGTCAGTGTATATATCGTTATGTATTCATTGTTTCTAGTTGGTGTGTGGTTGTGATATCATGTGTCAAAAGTGAATAAGGATTCAAACGATGTCTATTTATTGTTCTGAATATGATTATGTTTATATATATATATATATATATATATATGCATTGCGCTAATATGGTTTATCTTGCAACCAAGATATCCTCCCCTGAACTAGAATGAGGTACATTATTTTGTTTATGATTTTTTTAGCTAACATGATATCCCTTGCAGGAAGAAAAGAACAAAGATGGATAACAGAGTGGTAGACTATAGTTAACGAGATTCTCCCTCTGAATCATATGAGAAACATGGTGAGGAATAATCCCCACACATAGCAGATACTCTGAGAAGTTTAAAGGTAGAAATAATAATTTACAAAGTAGATAATGATCGAATCATTCAATCACAAGAGAGACTAGCTAGGGCACAAGAGAAACAAGTTGAAGTAAATGCAGTCATACTTCAGATCTTGTCATGTTTGCAAAGATAGGGACCACTTCGGATCATCCATGGATAGGACGATAGAACTAATGGGGCATATGGAATTCGGCCTAACAGTGGGCATAGTTCAGATAGATATGACAAGGTCAGGGATGGTAGGTTCTTGGATACACCGGACAGAAGAGGTGATGGAAACAGATTCTATTCTAGTTCTAGTTCTGACAGACATCATGATCATTGTTTTTATCACCCTTATAGGAGGAATGATAGGGGACATTTTTTAGATGAGTTTAAGAAAGAAAATCCACCTACATTTTATAGAGAAATGAATGTTTCATGGGATGAAGAAGCAAGGTTGCTTGGAATGAATAAGTTCTTCAGGTTACACAATTACTCAGAGAACATGAAGGCCAGAATAGCTAAGTCTAGTTTTGAAGGTAAAGCAGATACTTGGTGGGAAGATGTAAATAAGGACAGAGGTATTTATGAAGAGGAATTGACTTGGAGTGAGTTCGAGAGACTATTCAAGAAGAAGTACCTATCGTAGAGATACTATGATGATAGGGAAAAAGAATTCTCTAAGCTAAATATGAGGTCTATGACCGATGAAGAGTATAATAGCAGATTTTTGGAGTTGTTGAGATATGTGTGCCTTACCTCAAGGAGGAGAAGGCCAAGAATCAGAGATCATCAGTGGGTTTCCGATAGAATTAAAGGAAAATATTTAGTTTGATGAGCCTAGATAATTGGAGGAGGACATCAAGAATATAAAGAATTGTTATGAAAAATAAAAGTGCATATCTAAGACTAAATCGGATTAGAGAGGTAATGCAAGGAATAAAGGAAAATATGACAAGAAACGAGTAAGGCCTCAGGACACAACTAACAAAGAGAATGCAACACCGCATATAAATTTCAATGCATCTGAAAAAGGACAGTGGTATGATCATAACAAGGGTGATGATAGGAAGCCAGTACAATCTTGGACTTGTGGCAAGGATCGTCGTTAGAGAGATTTTCCACAGCATCGGGGTGGTATAACTCATATTTATAGTGCTCGGGAGGTGTAGACAATGAGGGATGTTGGACAAAGTGTTCCTCAAATTTATGCAGCATTGGATATGGTATCCTTTATAACAAATAGGTTGGTCTAGGTGTGTATTATTTGAGTTAGGTTAGGTTATTAGGGTGAAATAAGGTCATCAAATTCATTAAATTTCAAATTTTGTATATAGTTTTAGGGGGTCTAAATGGTCATTGGTCATATGATTGAGGTCTTGTCAAAGTAAAAAATTCAAAAAAATCAATTGCGTGGGTTAAAAGAGTAAATTTATGACACTTGGCAACTTTTTCTCAAGTTCACAACGTTTTCTATGTAAAACAGTTTGTTTTCACTATAGACTTACCTGATAGTTCTATAGCGACTCTGGCCTCCCACTAAATAAAAGCGCTACGAACTCCGGTTTTTCTTCTAACGGTGGGGTAATCAATATCCAGTCATCTTTTCAGTGGTCATAACTTCTTTTGTCGTCATGGTACAATACAGTTACAATTCATCTTGTGTCATACTGCATGCGTGGTAATCATCACACATTTCATAATTATGTTTTCCCTCTCATCTCTATTTACTAATTTAGCCTAATACCCCATTCGAACAATAGCACTTTGCCTTTCATCCTTGTAAGCTGCTTAATCCTTTTGCTAGCAGTCTTAACTTTTTTTTTTGTCTAGTTGTTGTCTTAGGATAGATGTTACCTCTGTCAAGAAAGGTGTTTGATGTCTTGGACAATTTTGCAGGTGTCAAAGTTTGAAGCTGTTGAGGGATGTATTAGAGGATATGGATTCACATAAGAATCCAAACCAAGGTGGCTTTGTTCAGATATGATCCCATGGACATGAAGCTAGTTGTAGAAGACCCTAGCTTTTCACAAGCTTTCACAAATGCAGGTTGTTTGAGGTTTTTCCAAAAACTGCAGGAATATCATGCACAGGTGTCCAAGGATTTCGTTGTAAACTTCATTGGCTCAAATTCAAAATTGGGCATCCTAAATTTTATTGTTTCTCCTAATACCATTGCACGAGCAACTGAGATTCCAAGGTCTGGAGAAGAATGGTTCAAAGCAACAAAATTCAAGCTTCAAAATTGTGATGAATTTCTGAAGCAGGAGCACATAGTTATTAACATGACCTCAGTCATACCTAGGAGTTGCCTCAAGGAAAACTACTCAAATTTTTTGATGGTGATTCAAAAATATTTTACTTGTGAAGGTCGATTTCACATGATCTACCAATATCACTTCAGATTGTTACTTCATTTCACAGGTAAACAATGTCTTGATCTACCATTCTTTTTGTTTAGAAGTTTAGGCAAGATGGCTGACAAGGTACAAGCTAAACCTGAGAGCAGTGATACTTCTATTTTTCATCATGGTTTAATCACATTGTTAGTTATGGAGGAATTGAAGAAGTTGAACAGGGATTGGGATACTTTTCTATATTTAAGTGGATATCAGGTAGATGTTATCACTCCAAGAAAGACACCTAAGTTGAATACAAACACTCCTAAGAAGGAAAAAGAACCAAGAGTTTAAACAGAGGTTGAACTTGAGGTAGAGGTGTATCTTATGGTGGAGCCAATGGAGGTAGAGATTGATCATTTGCAGGAGACAATGGTACCTCAGCAAACCCCTACTAGAAGTAAACTCAAAATTGATACAAGAGCTCATAGAAGAGTCACTAGAAGTCAAACAGATGGGAAAGGAAAACTTGAAGACATATTGCAAGCAATTGATATTAAAGAAACCCCTGTTGTGAAGCTTGCAAAGATTAAAGGAGAAAAAATCAAGAAGAAGGGTATTATAGAAAAGAATCTAGATTTTTCTAGTGAAGATTCAGGATTTTTTTTTAAACCTAGGAAGCCACTCACTAGGTCACAACTATCAAAGGGAGGCAAATCTGATAAACTACTTAAAAAAATAGAAAATAATAAGTAGCCAATAAAGGAAGAAATCATAGAGATATCCCCACCTGAAGAAGAGGTGATCAAGACAAGAAAAGGCAAAGAAAAGGTTCAAGAAAAGTCTGAAGTGGAGCTTCTAAAAGAAAAACTTAGGGAATCCAAAGAAGAATTTTTATAATCTAAAATGGAGTTAGCTGATTTTAAACAAGAAAGGAAGGATCTCACAGACTTCAGAAAGGAAGTGAGCAAGCAAATTGATTTTTATGATGAAGTTGCAGAAAGATCAAGGAAGATGTTGATAAGAACATTACCACTGCACGATATGATGAAACATACCTTGAGGAGAAACAGGTGTTTGTAGTCAGAGAGGAGGAAGCTACAAGACCAAGTCAAAGAATTATAAATCCAAATGGAGATGGTGCAAACATAATTCAAGAAAAAGGGTTTGAAGATGGTTGTAGTGGATGACCCTACTACCCCTTGAAAGATAGTAAGACACTTTTTTTGGCCAATTTTTTCTTAGGATACTCTATCAAATAAGTTACAGAGTTTTAAACATGTTTTTTGGAGGCAAAGAGTGAAAATTTCAAAATATCAAAAAGTCAGGCAAGTTTGTAGCGAGCTCTAGGCTTAAAGCTAATTTTTCACTACAAACTCGCTAAAGAATGTTTTAAGGTGAAATTTCAAAAATATATCATGACAGGGGTGAATAACAGCATCTATTTACCTTATTTTTCCTAATGAAGACCCTCCAACAAGCAGTAAATCCAGCAAACATGAAGAAAGTGCTGAAATGAAAATTCTACAAAAACTACACTTTGAACTTGCCTTAAAATACTCTGTTTTTACAGCAAGCTGGAATTTTGATATTTTTTTAGCACTTAATGTTTTTAGGGGAGCAGATGAGTCATCAGAAGAGTATTAAGGGTATCAGTGATAAACTTGCTGATGAAGGCCACTCAGCAAGAATATGACATGGTTGCTAGCTCACCGTTTTTTCCACCTCACCAACACACAGCTCATCCTAAAATTCTGAGAATTAGAGCCTATATTCTAGCATGACATTTTATCACTTGATCATGGTTATTTCCATCTCAGACAAATTTGTTTGGTTCGATAAGCATCATTATGTATGTGTTATTCAAATTTTGTTAGTGAAGTTAATGGTGATAGAGTCCTTTTACACTACAAGGAAAAGACCCTCTAATGGATGTTTTTGAGGAACCCCTTATAAAAATAGCCCAGATATATGTTTGTAGCGGAGGTGTTTAGAGGAGGTTCGTGAGTGGAGGTTTTTTCTGATGTTTTTTTCCGGTGCGTGTCTCATCATAAACTACACCAGTGCATTTAACTCACAACGCACCAGTGCGTACTAAAAATTGGCACACCGAGACACCGTGCTCTCCGTACAAACCCACTTGGTGCATCTAATTACAATAGCACACCGGTGCTCTATACATAAACAGGCCCAGCACCACAACGACAGTGGTGCACCATCGCTAATACCGCCCGGTGCGTCTCAAAAACCTGTGCACTGAAACAGGGTTAAATAAATAAAATTACCTGTCGTAAAAATGGCATTTTCACTTCAGTGCTCTAGACCTCTCAAGCACCTGTGTGAATTTCTCTTGTGTGAGGCACCCTGCCATCGGTGCTCCCATTGCACGCACTATTGTCATCCATTTCCCACCTTATGGAGTTCGAATTTTTGAAAACAGTGGGAAAATTTGGTTTCTCCAATTCTTCAACAAATATGCCTCCACGACGTGCAAATGTATAGGTATTTTACGTGTTTCTCAATAAATAAACATTTTAGCAGATTAGATTTCTAAAAAACCTTAAAATTTACCATTTAAAAAAAAAAAAAAAAAAATATATATATATATATATATATATATATATATATATATATATATATATATATATATATATATACGGTGCACTCGAGTCGTTCGGCTCACACCATTCGTGGTGTTGCCTGTAAATTTACAGGCTGCACCGTGAACAGTGCTAATGGAAACTGCATCGGGTTCTGGTGCGGTACCAAAAAACGTGCACCGTGATTTTTAAAACTTACATGGAAGTGCAGTCATTTAAACGATCGCACCATTGACTATGTACCAGTGTCGAGATGGCGGTGCGTTGACCAAACTATGCGCCCCGAGGCGGACAGTTAGGTCAGTGCACCGCCCACCTGAGATTAGTACATGGTACTGCACCGTTGACTATGTACTGATGTCAAGCAGATGATGTGTTGACCTAACTATCCGCACCAGGGCGCATTTTTTGGTCAACGCACTGCCCTCCCAACAATAATACATGGTCAATGGTGTGGTTGTTTACAGGACCGCACCTTTGACCATGTATTATTGTTGGGTGATGCGTTGGGTGGTGCGTTGACCTAACTATCTGCCCCGGGGTGGATACTTTCGTCAATGCACCACAGAAAAAGAGCATTTAATGTTTTGTGGTGTGTGAACAATTTCCATGCACACTGAGAGTGGTGCGCGATAAAAAACGTACGCACTGGTACAGGTGCGTGACCGTTTTTTTGGGCGTACCAACCATTTTTTTTTAATGTATTTAATATGTGAATAATTCAGCGACGTCAATGGAGAGAACAAAGGGAACAAAAAGAACATATGGAGGACCAGTATAATGTGATTCACCTGTGGGAGGCACAAGAGAGGGAGAGACTTATGTACCCTCGCCCTATTACGGTAGCCACCCAGTTTCTCCTAAGGGAGGTAGACCTCATCAATTTCTATGAGGAGGCTACATCCCTGAATGGACATAGTGGGTTATTGGGACAGCTCACCTTCAGGTGGAATGCCCACTGACAAGCTTTCTGGCCCGGTCCTAACTAGTGGTACATGCCCACTGAGAAGGACATATATTTTATTACTGGCCTTTCTAGGAGAGGGCAGGATTTGCCCTAGTTCCCAGATGTCCCTGTCGACTATGCAACAGGGAGTCAGTTGGCGTACTCCCAGAGATACATTAGGGACGATATAGTTTCCCCTACATATTTTCAGGTGTCTGGTGGTCAGTTACATATTGCTTCATTTGGTGTAGAGGAGGTGAAGTGCCTCTCACTATTTTTTACAACCATTTCACACTATACCAGTATGGAAAATGCATTAGTTGCCCGTTTTTATTTTATGTTGATTGTTTATTCCAAGTGCCACGACTTGTGAGATGGTCTACGATTTTTTGCGATAGCTTTGTACAGCATTAGATAGATGTCGTTCTTAGGCACGTAGGAGGTTGACCTTCCCTTTTGCTTCAAAGTTATTTTGTTTATTTTCTGAGAGGTTTCCATAGACAAGGCCTACTATTTTTAGACAACCTCGTAGGGCGATGTTGCATGTATGAATGGTGATGTGGGGCCAGATGATGCCCAAGAGGCGCCAATCTGACTTTCCCGCCAGGATATCTCCTGATGCACTAGAGTTGCTACCCAGTTTGATGATCACTCCTTCGTTCTGGTGCCATGTCCATATGCTGGTTTGGATTGGCGAGGGTGTAACAACGGCCTCTTCACATAGGATGAGTTATCGGATGCGAGAGGTAATATTAGTGTTTTCTTTAAATTGATATAGTTTCATTTTATTGTATTAATTAATCAATTAGAATTATCAAATTTATTCTAACATGTTATTTAACTTGTTTTATTAAATTGTTTAATGAAAATGTATAATTATTGTTATGTACTATATATTTTGTAGATATTGGGACATTTTTTGGGGATGAGATTCCACCCCCTCAAAATGATCCAGGTGTAGATGTTGATGAGGAGATGGCAGAGGCAGAGGATCAGGGTGACAGACCTGATCTTGATTGAGTGCAGATATCCGCGGGCCTGAGGCGTAGGTCAAACACCTAATTTAGGATGGAGTTGGGCAACCAACTTTGACAACTGCTAGTTGATGAGGGAGTCCACCCAGTTATGATTAGAGAGATTCAGGCTTATCGTAGGCTCACACAACTTTGAAGAGGCATGCCCCGCAATATGTTGACCCTCATGCGTCATATTGTTGGAGCTTCCATAGCACTAGTGTAGGCTATGAGGGGTAGGCATCATGGAGATGCATGACAGAGCAGCGCCTCATCTGATGATCATGATCATAAGGGTAGTGATCATCATTCTAGTACTCCACCTCCTCCTCCATCCCCTCACGAATAAGATCATGATGAGCAGTGAGCATCTAGTACTGATCAACGGGCATCGTCTGAGCAGTCTACACCATCTCAGCAGACACCTAGTCCTGAGTAAGCGGGTCCATCTGAGGAGGTAGGTCCATCATCATAGGCCACACCATCTACATATGATCAGGTTGCTCCATCGATGGTTCATCAGCAGGCAGTTCCTGAGAAGACTACCGTCTATCTGAGCATGAGGTTGCACCATTGACTGAGCAGGCCTCGACTAGTACTAGTATTGATGTACCACCATATATTTGACATTTATATGTAGTTATATTACAGTTGTGTGTATATATATATATATATATAGAGTCCATGTATTTTATGTTCATGTTGATGTACTGAATTTACATGTTGGTGTTCGTCATGATGTGTATATTGTTAGTTCATGTTAGATATGTTCATTTAATGTGTTTGCAGATAGATGTGTATGTGATAGCAGTTATTTGACATGAGATGTATATTTGATGTTTGTGTTGTGATGATTTTATGCAATGCTTGTGTTTTGTTAGATGATCATGATCATGATGATTAGATGATGTTAGCGAATTTGAATGTGTATTTTAGTCGAATATGATGTTTGTACGATGGTTATCATGGTCGTGATGTTTATTTTTAATATTAAATCATTATATTTATTAAATATTATTTCATGATTATAATTGAAATTTTAATTTTAATTGTATGTAAAATTGTAATTGTAATTGTATGTAAAATATTTGTAAAATTGTAATTGTAATTGTACGTAATTGTATTATGAAATTGTAAAATTGTAATTGTAATTGCATGTATTCATGTCATGATTCAATTTTATTAAAATTGTAAAATTTGTAAATTTGTAAATTTGTAAAATTCTAAAAATGTAATTGTAATTGTATGTATCGTGATTGTAATTGTAATTGTATGTAAAATTGTAAAATTGTAATTGTAATTATAATTGTAATTTTAATTTTAATTGTATGTGAAATTGTAAAATTGTAATTGTAATTGTAACTGTAATTCTATAGGTTCTAATTGTAATTATAATTTTAATTTTAATTGTAATTGTAATTGTATGTAAAATTGTAAAATCGTAATTGTAATTGTAATTGTATGTAAAATTTTAAAATTGTAATTGTATGTATTCATGTCATGATTCAATTTTATTGAAATTGTAAAATTTGTAAATTTGTAAAATTCAAAAAATGTAATTGTAATTATATGCATCGTGATTGTAATTATATGTAAAATTGTAAAATTGTAATTGTAATTGTAATTGTATTGTGAAATTTTAAAATTGTAATTGTATGTATTGTCATCATTCGATTTTATTAAAAATTTTAAATTTGTAAAATTGTAAATTAATTGTCAATTTTGAACCATAATTACTACCGTAAGTAAAATGTATATTGTAAACATTGTTAAATTGCCATAATTTTAAATTTATAAATTTGTATGAATATTATTTTTTGTAAAATAATAAATTCAGAATAATATGAATTTTTGTAAGATAATAAAGTATAGAAAACAATGCAAATAAATTCATCTTTAGAATTATCATTATTTTATTATGATCTTACATACCAAAAATAACAGTATACATTTTGAAGATATCATTCACACACATTTAAAGCAATCAAGTAGTTGTATTATTTTAGGAATTGACATTATAAAAAAATAACTTTTTACAGTACACCATTGTTTTCAAGATCAACATAATTGCAAATTATCAAGTGAAATGATTTTTAACATTAACACAATGCAAACCAATTAATTCAAAATACATATTATAATGTTTCGAAAAAAAGAGTCTTATTTATAAGGTAATTAAGTCATCTTCTTTATAAAAACTCATCTTAAAAAGTATAAATGATGAAATAGCACATGTACCATATCACTCTCGGTTCTCATGATCACCCTCATTATCTTCCAGCTCGCTTGGCCTGATAACACTATTGTTCTTAAAAATATGTTTTGATCTAGGGTCATGTCTCAATACGAACCACTAATCCCTATCCAACACATCTGGGTAAAAAAACACATGGTTGCAGTGTTTGGGGAAAACATAGGGCTCCTTAGATTCATCCCACATCTTTCTAGAGTTGATACATATCATCCTACTATCGCGATCTTCCTTTACATTATTTCGATCAAAGGTGTCCCACCACTTGCACCTAAAAATAACACATTGGAAAGAAGAGAAATCAACTTCAATGATCTCTTGTATCTTTCTGAAGTAACCTAACGTCCCTCGTACTAGGTTTCGATCATGGTGGCTAGATCGACTAGATTGATATGTGTCACTTTGTTTCGATAATCCAACTATCTCTTTAATCTCCTTTAACGTGATCCAATGTAAAATGAATATAATTTAGATATGGAACATCCTAGGTCTTAGGGAAATTCATGTTTCACACACCTATGCACGAAAAGAGGATAATGACACTGCAAATTTATAAACACATGCAATAATGTACAAAATTAGTTATGTTTTATGATCCCTGCATGGGATAAAATATATTAATATAACAAATAATAAAATCATGATTTTGACATTATATGTACTCTTAGAAGATTCAAATGGTCATGTGATTTAAACCCTGACAAATGGTCATCCATGGTGAAGCAGTGCCATAGTGAAAACCCGTATGAAGATGGCACCCTCACACCCATTATAACTTCCTTTGCCAAATAAATGTCATGTTTTTTTTAAATCCATGGGACATCCCCTGCTTTGAAATAAAAATTAGAGGGACAAGCACCTGCCTTTGATCCTGTACTTTCTAATTGTCTTGGCCAATGTTTCTTTTTTAGTTTTTGAAGTAATAAGATCTTTCCTAATAGCCAATGTGTCACTTTGTTTTTTTGATATGTGCCTCCATAAATAATATGAAACATTTTTAAATATATGCATGGGATCTAATAAGTGGGTAATATTAAGATACTCCCAATATGGGATGTTATAAAAGATATATTTCCTTTTCATCCAAATGGGAAATTTCTCAACATAGGTGTCGAAGAATTATGGATCATCGAACATAGGCTCCCCATTTGAATCGAACATTTCTATGAACTCCTTCTCCTTCTCTCTCTCATATGCTCTAAGTCATTTAGCTGGTGTCGTTATTGGAGGCCCTTGGTTTCTCTCTCATTTACCATTGAAATTAGATGTTGCTCTTATGTAAGGGTGTTCTTCTGGGAGGAATACCCTAGAGAAGTCATACACTGGCTTTCGTAGGTCGTTGGACCATCTAGATTTTAGATAAGGTCCACAAAATTTACATCCAAAATACGCTTTTGCTACAAGGCCTACGAAATTATTTTATACAATATATATGCATGGCACGTTAAAGAATATCATGAAGATCATAACAATTACAGCGAATTAAATAAATATTATGCGAAAGAATATTGTTACATATATAAAAATAAAAATAAACATCTAATTTACTAGAGCAAATGCCTAAGCCTGGATAATCATGTGTCATGTAAGCACATATGCCATACAATGTAAAACTCCTCTTTGCTATGATGGGTCTTGATACATCGTATACAATTTATCCCATCCCATAATTCCTTTAATTCATCTAGCAGTGGTTGTAAGTATACATCCATATTCTTCACTTGTATTCTACCAGGGACTATGAGAGCCAACATAAGATGTTCATTATTCACGGACAACCATGGGGGGATATTGTTATTGATCACTACTACAGGAAAAATAGAATAGTTGGTGTTCTGGAGGGAATATGGATTGATGCCATCCATGGATATGCTAAGTCATAGACTTCGTACTTCATCCTTGAATTTTTCGGGGCATGTATCCTCTATATGATTCATGGCTATTGAATATTTTGGGATTCGCACAACTTCCAACTCACTTCTGTGTGAGGCATGCCACACTTGAAACATAGCTAATTCTTTGCAATTAAAGATACTTTGAATCCTTGGAGTTATAGGCATGTGCCTCAATATCTTAAAAGGAGGACCATGTGATTTACCCTTCTTTTTTTTATTTATCATACCTATCATGCCCACATTTCGGACATATCTCTTTGTTTTCATAGTCTCCTCTATATAGAATACAATATTTTGACATGCATGATATGATATGTACTCAACACCCAATATTTTCAACAATTTATTTGCCTCTTCATAGCTACCGAGCAAGAAATTATCACTCAGAAGAACCTTATATTTGAATAACTTGTATTTGGTCATGGACAATATAAAATGTACATTAATGTTGATATAATTATTAACGTTCATAAAATTTACCATTTGTAATGTTCATTGTGTGATTTTATTTCTCAAAATATAAGGGAGGAATTGATGGTAAATTACCTAAAAATTTCCGAGAAACATGCATTCGACAAGCCAACTTTGCTTTCAAGTTGTACAATAACATCGTTGTCCCCAACTGGGTAGACTTTGACTGACCGCCAAGTCCAAAGAGAGGGGTGGTAGAAGCAAATTTAAGGCTTTTGAAAAAGGTATCAACGATATGAGCACCATCCTCTAGTTGATCATCATTCTGGAATGCATCTAACAACATTTTCTCCATGGCAGTTGTATCCCTTAAGTAATCATCCATACCAACCTCTATTTGATTGCCTCCATTGCCAGCTTGTGAAGAACTATTATTTTTGTATTCATTCCTAATTGGTGAATCTGGACATTGTGGGAATTGAATAGGTGGTTGATTCAACCATTCTTGGTATCGTTCCTCTCTGAGTTTTTCTCTTAATTCATCCTTCTCTCGATTTGACATTGTCATGGGGTGCAACGGAAGATGGTAGGTAGGTCGCTCATCATCACTAGAATCTTAATAATTTCAAAAGATATATTTGAACATGATTAGTACAAAATATATGATATCAATTAGTAAGCACATAGACAATGCATGATTAATTGGTTTGACGTTGAAATAATTACATTAATATACTAAAAAATTATTATTACCATCATTGTCCCAGGATTATGGCTAGCAGATGCAATGTTACAATTGGTAGGGTGAAGCGACTATCCAATTTCATCTACCAAATGCGCCTTGCAGTATGTTACTCTTGATAAGAGCTTCCGACATTTTGGAGTTATTTGAATATTTTGTGCATCTGAACTCGATTTTGAATCTGCATGAACATACAAATTTGTATACATTAATTGTATTCAGTTGATTAACATGGATAAAATAAATAAATTCAATTAGATAATGAAAATATAAATAAAATCTGAAGTAAATATTACACCTGGAGATGGATAGGGAGAATTCCACGATAGACTTTGAGAAATATTATGGAATGAGATATATTTTTAAGAATTGTCCCTTCGATATAATTACGAAATTTTCTCCCTTCATTTAAGCAAAATCAACAATAAGTTTTGGTGTACATACCTAAAAGTAATTTCAGTGCCTTAAAAATGAACTTATTTTTATCGGTGCTAATGTACAATTAACAACACTGGTGCGTTTTAGTTATTACACACCGGCGTTGTGTTATTAATTGACGCACTAGTGCGGTTAGGTAACAAATGCACCGAATATCCGCAAATTTAAAAAACAAAAAAAAACGCAACTTTTTTTTTTAAGTGAAGAAAAAAAAAAAAAGCGGTAAATTGAAAAATGGGAGGCAATTATTTTCGGAAATCTAATTTCATAAAAAAATTCTTTAAATAGTAAAATCTATCCATTATTTCATTATTTTTGCAAAAAAAATCAGGGAGGGATTTGCACGAGAGACATTCCTAGAGCAAGAGAGAACGAGAGCATTGTGGAGCAGCAAAATAATTCGAATAGCAACACTATTCAGAGAATCAGAATTTGAAACATCTAGTAATTCACACAAAAACCCTGTAGTATAGTAAAAATGTTAAATTTTATTGTAATAATTGTTTTTTTTTACAATCTATGTTGGATTTAATACATGCATAGTAAAAAAATTAAATTTTACTATGCATTTTCAAAAAAGAAAAAAATAATTAAAAATAATAATAATAAATAAATAAATATAAATAAAAATAAATAAATAAATATATAAATAATAATAATAATAATAATAATAATAAATAAAAAATAAAAATAAAAATTCTTACAATACAAAAATCAATTAAATGATTCCAAGAACCAAATTTTATTTAAACTACAAGATGATTTTCCAGAGAATTGGTCATTGAGACATGTCAGACTTTTAATAGCACAAACGTACAACAACAACAACAAAATGAAAAATTAATATTCTTTTAAATGTTTTTCTAGAATTATATGTATATATTAATAGAAATCAATCATTTATCAATATCACTTTTGTTATATTTACTTTTCATATATCAATATAAAAATTAAATAGCTTATTGTCATGTTACATTTTCAGGAAGATTATGAAAATATTGAATGATGAATGAGCTGATATCATAAATATGCCAGTAGGAATGTCCAAAAAGGTGTACAAGGAGATGCTCAAAGAAATGGACATAATTGCATCGCACGAGGAGCCATCTCAACAACAACGTGCTTCAAATGTAATATGTAATCATTGAATTTTTCGATTAGGTATAATAAATAAAGAATCTAGCATTAAATGTTAATTTTTAAGTATTTTCTTGCAGAAAAGAAAATAAAATGGAACCAATTCAACACATAAAATGGGATGACAAGGAAGAAAAGGGTTGATATCTATGTTTGTGAGTAATTGTTAGTTCCTTATAACAACTTAACTAGATTTCATTTTTGTATATTTTAAGTTGTTTTACAACAATCATCATTGAATGTCTTCGAACAGGTGCTAACATACAAAGAAGAACCATCAGACGAATTGGTTGACATTGGGTTAAATATGGGTTGTCAGTATATGTTGTCATATCAGAATCAATTATGGAATTTGTAAGCATCTATCTTGTTTTACTTAGCTCCGTCTATAATTAATAGAACAAAAAAATCTATTATATTAAATATATGATTTGTTATGGGGTATAAAACTTGCAGGAAACAAAGTATGGAACTGCGCCAACAAATGAATTGTTGAAATATCGCATGAAATTTGGTTTTGAAATAATGTCTATACTTCATGAGTTAATTCTTGCTATGGTACATTTCTTTTCGATTTACATTGATATATATTATTTAATATTGCAATTTTCATTATTCTCACCAGTGTGTATACACTCATTACAGTTTATTTTTATGTTTGTAGATGGAACTTGAAGAAGAAGAAAACAATCAACACAGTAAACAAAACATTCCTCAAAATAACCCAAGTCATGGAAGTAGCTTGAACAGTGACAGCATTTCCAGCGAGGAATGATGATCAATATGTTTGGATATCAAAGCAAGGCGGCGTATTTTTTGAAATATTTGTTTGTGAAATCAGACATTTTGTTTAATCTAATGGACATAGTGTCCCAATTGAAAGACAGAGGGATACCAATAACTGTCCCATTTTGTATGAAAAAGAGTGTCTTATATATATATATATATATATATATATATATATATATATATACGTTTCAATTTATTCTATTGTGTTCTCCATTTTCATTGTGAATTGTTACACCACTGATTAAATATATGAATGATTAAATATTATAATGAAAAGATGTGAAATAAGATGATATGATATGACAAATTTATCCAAGTATCACATTCAAAATGCACTAATAAAAATTTAATTGATATGAATACTATTATAAGATATGTGTCGACTTTTGATGAATAATGAATTTTAAAAAGTCACAATTATTTCACTATCACAAGTTGATATTTCTAAAAAGTACAAAATGAAAACCGGTGCGTGTTAGTTACTGTGCACCGGTGTTTGTATGATAATGCACACCGGTGTGTTTCTGTGACCTATGGGCACCGCACAAATACCAATACCAATTATAATGCCTGGTGCGCTTTATTCACTTCGTACCGGTGCATTTCAACGACCTATGGTACCATACAAATACTAAAACCAATTAGAACACCTATTGCACTTTATTAACAACTACCACTCGGGCGGTCTGATAGGCATTGCATGCACTAGTGCAGTTTTCATTTAATGTGTCGGTGCGTTTTTATAACTTAATGGCCTGTTGCGTTGTATCACCTATAGGGCCCAATGCGGTTTTACACCTTAACGGCTCGGTGCGAGCGCCTTCCATCGGCCCAGTGTGAGTGGATGGTTGACACGCACATGATTGTTGCTAAATGCCCCCGGGGCGTCTAAAATTTGTTTTCCATCCTGGTGCTTGGTAGTTTACAGTATCGGTGGGTTAACGGTACAACGCACCAGTGCATTGACACTTGATTCACACACCAATCAGAAAAACATTTATAACAACCTCCAGTCGCCAAGTTTTTTTTTATTTGTATTGAAATTCCGTTAGAAGCTCTGCCAAATCCTCCGTTAACGAAAAAGGATATTGTAGCAAATGCTTTTTTCACAATGTTAGTAAGAATCTTTCGTCGTAAAATATCCCTTTAGCTACGCATAACAAATAGCCCTAACATCGATTATGGCTGCGAAATATCTTTAAGTCTGCTGCATAAATTCAGATCTAAGCACAAAAATACATTAAGCAGATAAAATATAGTATGGCTCCATGCATCCAATAGACAAGGCAAGAACAAAGTGTTTAAAAGAATGATTTGTATTATATTAAAGAATGGGGCACCTGAGAGAAAACAAGAAAGGTGTTTTCTGGTTCTCCTCAATGGGATGGGTTCTTGGAAGTCCTCAGTGTTTCAGATCTGGAATTTCTCTCTCTTATTGGTGTAGAAAAACAAACATGGAACTCAATGGGAGTTCATAAAACAAAAATGGGAAATGGTGACCAAGAGTAGATCCAGAGTGATCTAATGCAATGAAGGTGACTAATGAATGGGGAAAGCCCTCCTATTTATAAAAAAATATTGGGGCGGTCTAGAACTCGGTGCATGAATAAAATATTATTAATCGAATTCTAGAAGCACCTTTTAGGAATATTTTATTATATTTGTTGGAGGGAAAAGGATTCTTGACTTGGGTCAATTCCTTT
This sequence comes from Pinus albicaulis, assembly GCA_034641835.2. Classification (NCBI taxonomy): domain Eukaryota; kingdom Viridiplantae; phylum Streptophyta; class Pinopsida; order Pinales; family Pinaceae; genus Pinus; species Pinus albicaulis. Next base: position 149,226,032 of record CM076573.1, read on the forward strand.
ATTTATAAATAATAAATAAATAAATGATTTATTTATCATTTTAGGGGAATGATGGGAATATAATTAAATCAATAATGGTTTATTTGATTATCTATGGATGATTTAGTCAAATTTAACTAAGAATATTATTTAAATAATGATTTAAATAACTTGTTCTTAGGAAATAATTAAATAAATAAGGATTTATTTAATTAATTTCTTTGTTGTGGGTTAAATAAGACCAAATAAGTTATTTTATGTGGTGAAAGAAATTTTACTTGGGGTAAAATTGGTCTTACATGGTGTACTTGGGTTCATCTAATAATAATAGGTTAGATGTCCAAAAAAAATGGTGTAACCTAAAAAACTCCTTTATAACCTCTGCTAGAGAGTATTTTCCTTGTAGTGTTAGGTTACAAACTCTTTCCAACTGAATTATCTCTATTTTATCTCCATGTAATGAATTCCTTTTTGGATTAGATCTCTACAAGTAGTTTCGAGAGTCTAGCCCAAGTGGCAGATGATGAGCTCCATCATTAGACATATTTGGAGGGGTTAATGGTCACCTTTTTGCCTTCTTAAATCTCTTTTTCTTGCATTTTTATTTTTATTTGGTTTTATGATGTAGTATAGGTGGTGATTAAGGCTAACATACTCTGAGTGCCTAATATAAGGTTGAATGCATAAAATCATGAGTAATTGGCATTATTTTTGAAGAATTGAAGGAGACAACAAGGAGAAATTATAGGAGGATTGTCCACCCTCCTTAACTCTCGAAGGCAGCCAAAGGATCCCCGAGGATTCTCTCCAAGAATTCGAATTCCAGAGGCAACCAAGCAACTCAAAGAACAAAGTGCACTCAATCTATGTTTACTTGGATTCAAGTGGACTCAATCACTATTTTCAAGGGAACTATTGGTAGCTTCACTGGAGAATAAATAGAGTAGAGCTAGAGCTAGGAAGGATTCGATTTCTATTGGGAACTTTGCTGCAAGCTATTGATATTTTTTATTATTGTACTCAGCGATTAAACTTTGTGAACTGTATGAGACTATTTTTTCATGAAATGAGTAGACTGATTTCATTTTACTGATTTAAGTTTCAAAGAGCTAGGCATGTGGGTTAGGGCTGGATCCATGTGCCTCAACCTCTCTATTGTACTTGTTCTTTGCTTGCTGTCAGTAGATCTGCTTCTAATAGTTTCATTGTTGTTTATTTTTTCTTTTAGTGTGCTGCTATAGGTTTCATTTGATTATGAGTAATAGAATAGAGGAGAAAACTCTAAAAGTTGTGGATCAAGACCTCCCTTCTCATCTCTGTCAATAGAGCTTGAGGAGGGTGAACCTTCCCACAGACCCAAAAATTGATTTTTTTCCACTAGTTTTGAGTTTAGGGAAGAAATGTAATTACCAGTCTGAGTATTTCTTTCACTGTATTATCACGCATTCATCTATTTTTCATGCATGGATTAGTAGGGTTGTTTGCAGTAATAAGCATCAAAATTTCCAGAGAAGTTCATTCAGCTGCTCCGAATCATTTTCCAATTCCTCTCCATATTTTTGTTATGCTTCTAAACCTTGTTGTTTTTCCCCCATTCCCCTCATTTTTCTCTTCTTATCAGCTGTCGCACTCTTTTTATTCACAAAAAACCATCAAATTTGGACCTCCGCCTTTTCTCCTCAAAACTCCCACTACCGTACTTCACTCATCACAAACCGCATTTCCAATTGGTTTCCGTTTATACTTCTGCCTCTGAACCCTGATTGCGATATTATTGTAGCACTCTGGCATGTCACCCATCGCACTTCACACTTCGCAACCTTTTCCTTTTTTTCCCCTTTAAAAGACTTACCGCAATTCCATTCATATCGCATTTCGCACTTTGAAACCTTTTCTGTTTTTTCCTTTAAAACATTTATCGCTCCAAACGCTGATTGCAATAATTCTTTGTACCCCGCTGCATCGCAAATCACAAATCACATTTTTCTTTGATTCCCATTAATACTTACAGCTCCAAATGTCGATTGCGATAATTCTCCGTACTCTGCCGCATCGCAAATCGTATTTTTTATTTGGTTCCCATTAACACTTACCGCTCCAAACGCCGATTGCGATAATTCTTTGTACTCCACCGCATCGCAAATCGCAAATCGCATTTTTCATTTGGTTCCCGTTAACACTTACTACTCCAAACATCGATTGTGATATCACTGTCTTACTCTGCCACCGGCCCTATCGTTACGTCATCCCGTCGCATTTTTAATTTCACAGTATTTATCCTGTTACATTCGCATTACAAAAACTTTTCCCTTTTTCCTTTAAGACTTACCACAATCCCTTTTTGCAATCGCATTTCGCAATCTCCATCTACTCTCCATTAATGTTTCACCACTCTCAACGCCGATTGCGATATGATTAAAGCGCTCTGCCCCCTGTCCTATCGCCACGTCATTTGACTTATCGCATTTTGCAGTTTTTATCCCCATCGTATATCGCATTTCGCAACTTCTATCATATCGCATTTTGCATTTCGCTCCCGCTCCTGAACATCACTTCCGCTACTCCTCCAAATTTGCAATATTGTGAATTGCGATATCGCATATTGTATATCGCACTTTCGTTCTCCCATTACAATTATGCCATCGCACTTTCCAAAGCCTCCCTCTCCAAATAATTTTTATGATATCATAAGGCTTAATGAATTCTAAACCCATATTTCCACTTCCAAGCCTTGTCCCATGTGTTAAGCCTTCCATTAACATCTTTAGCCATTTCTTCTCCAAGCTGCAAATCAACACTTTTTTAATTAGAATTAAGTCATGGATAGCTTAGCTGCATGGATAGAAGCATGGTAGATATATCATAAGATAAGTAGGGTGTGTTTAGCCAATTGGCAAATTTAAGTGTGGTTTAAATTTTTTTATTTTCTTCCATTTATTTTCAGCAAGTTAAATTAGTTCCCTTTCTGTCATTTCCTTTCTGCAATTTAAATTAGTTTCTTTTCTACCATTTATTTTCACCAAGTTAAATTAGTTTCCTTTCCTGTCATTTCTTTTCATAAATTTATATTAGTTTCCTTTCATGTCATTTATTTTCAGAAATTTAGTTTAGTTTCCTTTCTGTCATTTCCTTTTTTCAATTTATTTTAGTTTCATTGAAGTGTGACAAATTTCACTGAGAACCCCTAGAAGTAGCACCCTTTTGTAGAGCGGAAGAGGATGACATGAGTATAATGCATCTGTTGTGTATATATCACTGTCACCTCCAAGTCTGTACGAACCCCAGGTTGATAAAGTAAAGTAGGGCAGCCCCTGGGATTGTAGCACTCTTGGTGCAATGCCAGGGCTCACCACTTTTTGGCGTCGTTGTTGGGGAGGTGTCTAGTAGATGCTTTGAATTTTTTTTAGCATTCTTTTCTGCTTTCCTTTATTTTCATGTTATTTCAGAAATATTGAAAAAAAAAAGATCTAATTTTCATGCTTCATAGGATTAGGAATACTCAAAGATAAATCTTACCTAAAACCACCACATCACCTCCTAGCCACCCTTCACTCTTCTTTAGTGGCAGTGAGATTTAACTTCCTATAGGAGAGCCTTATGAATACTCTGAGGAACCTATTGGGGAAGAAGAAGAATACCTTGGTCCAACTGAGGGACCTGCTTCACCTATCTTAACCATGGCTAGGATCCAGAGAGCCCTTCCCATCAGAGAGGTAGATGGGAAAAATAAGATGAAAAAATAAGCCCTCAGCTCTTCCACACTTCCATGGACTTACCTCTGAGGATCTTGATACGCTCATGTTTTAATTTGTTGTTGTTTGTAGGACTTATGACTACACTTTTGATGATCAGAAGTTGAATTTATTCCCATCCACCCTTAAGGATGCAGCCTTGTGCTGGTTCATGGGTCAGCCTGGGGACAGCATCACCACCTGGGCACAGATGCAAGAGACCTTCAACAACGAGTATAGAGACTACTGTAGGTCCAAGGAAACTAAGGAAGATATATTTAGGATGACTCTAGGGCCTGATGAATCCCTAGAGGACTATAAAGAGAGGTTTCAATTAAACTATAAGAGAGTCAATTGTACTCTTGATCCTGCCTCACTTAAACTTGTACTTCTTTGAGGGATCAGAGAAGAGATGATAGAAACCCTGAATATGCTATCAGGAGGAGATATCTACGAACTTCCTTATGAAACAATCAAAATTTTCTTCCGGAACCATACTTGGGAATTTAGGAAGATGGGCAGAGCTAACCAAAACACATCCAATACCCCTTCCTCTTCCACCTCCATAAAACATGAGATTGGAAACATGTTATAGGACTTCAAGAGTGACATGATGCACACCCTTGCTTTGAAAATGGACACAATGCAGGTCAAAAGGAAGCAAGAGGAAGCAGAGAGAGCCCTGACCATATTTTGCCCTAGATGTACCCGGAAGCACCCAAGAAATGAATGTCCACTGAATGTCATAGAGGTTTTCTTAATCTGTGAGGAAAATCATGCCACTGAAAAGTGTCCCTCCGTACCTAGACTTAAGCCTGTATATCAAGGTGGGGAAGCAATGCCAGAGCAACTCTGTTTCATCAACTAGAGAAGGCCTCAAGGCCCTCGACCATATCAACAAGGTATGCTAGGTGCACCTTACTCTTACTATCACAACAATCAGAGTGCACCCATGCAACCTTAATACACCCCCACTCCTCCATCTTGGTCTACACCTCCTACTTGGCCTTACAGCCCTCCATATCATCCTCGGCCAAGGAATCAACCATTTCAGCAATATGTTCTACAACAACCTCAGTGAAAAAATCCATCCCAAGGGTGGATGCCTCAACACATTCAACCACCTGCTCTAATGCCTCCACCCCAACCTCAACCTCAACTTACTCATGATGCTCCACCTAGGCTACCTCAAATACCTACACAACCCAATCTGAACTCAAACAACAGACAGGCACAACACGCTCCCAGTGGAGAAACATCCTATCCAGCTTATGCAATGGAGATACAAGAGGTTAATCTCAGGTCGGGAAGAGTACCTCCAGACAACCATCCTCCATCTCCACCTGAAGAGGTTGAAGAGGAAAAGGAAGAAGATAACACTTAGATCCAACAACCTCCTTTTCCTAAGCGCTTGATCCACCTTATTCAGCACACCCTAGAGGAGACTGAACTCCTGGGAGAATTGGAAAATTTGTGTGTAAAGATACCACTTCTCCAGGCCATTAAGGATGTCCCTATCTACAATAGGCTCATCAAATAAAATTTCTTCAAGAAACCTGGGAGAAGGAAGAGAGATACCCCCACCATCAATGTGGTAGGACAATTTTCTGACCTAATGCTAGGAAGGGTGATATTTCCAAAGTACCTGGACCCTGGTAGGCCATTTGTTGATGTGCATATAGATGGTTTCATAGTCCCCAACACTCTGATTGATCTAGGGGCTGCCATCAATGTCATGACCAAGGAAACTATGTTGAAACTTAATCTCCAAGGGACTTTGAGGAAAACCACAACAGTTCTACAACTTTTCGATCAGTCCACAGTAACTCCGGAAGGAATTGTAGAGGATGTTATGGTTACCATTGACTCTAGGAAGTATCCTACAGATTTCCTGGTCCTACAACCAAAAACCAAGTTTAATGGTTATCCTCTCATCTTAGGGAGACCTTGGTTAGCCACTGCAGATGCTTATATCAGTTTTCGGGTCAGAAACATGACTATCAAAAATGGGCCTTTATCTAAACAGCTAGTGTTATATCCTCCGTCCCAACCTTCCATTGATCATGATATCCCTATATGGTTGGAGGATGAAGAATATGAGTTATATAACACTGCCCCTATGTGTACCATAGATGTTATTCTTAGAGGGGGGTAGCTTGATGAAAATGAACTCATTGACCATTCTATTCAAAACCATTCCTCCACTAACATTCCTCTCGAAACCTTAGTCAAAGAGTCTGAAAGCCAACCTTGGATGGAAGTGCACTCAGTGGAGTCAACCTCTGACACCACCAAGGCCATTGAGTTTGGCCCATCCATATCTCTGAAAATCAACCCAAACCTCTCGAATGAAGAAGAGAATCAGTTATGCCAGCTTTTGAAAGAAAATCTTGAAGCATTTGCTTGGGATTACAAGGACCTGAAAGGGGTGCTTACTTCAATATGCAGACATCACATTTACATCAAAGAAGGATGCAATCATGTGAGACAACCCCAAATAAGGATGAACCTAGCTCTGAAGGACATATTCAAAGAAGATTTGTAGAAACTATTGGATGCAGGGTTCATATATCCTATATCCGACAGTGAGTGGCTATCTTGTATTGCCCTAGTCCCAAAAAAGAATGGGAAGTGGTGAAATTGTGTTGACTATCGAGAACTTAACAAAGCCACCAAGAAATACCATTTCCCTTTTCCCTTTATAGACCAAGTCCTATATGGCCTTGCGGGGAAGAAGTTCTTTTCCTTCTTAGATGGGTTATGTGGGTACAATCAAATTCAAATCAGCCCTGAAGACCAGGATAATACTACTTTCACTTTCCCTTGGGGTACCTTTGCTTATATAGTCCTACCCTTTGGGTTGTGCAATGCCCCAACTACCTTCCAAAGATTTGTCCTAAGCATCATTTCTGAGATAGTCCATGACTCTATCGAAATCTACATGGATGATTTCACACCAGATGGGGATGACTTCCAGGAAGCTCTCTCCAATTTGGGTAAAGTGCTAAGAAGGTGCATTGATATGGATCTCTCCTTGAGCCTAGAAAAGTGTGAATTCCTGAAGAAAGCAGAGGTTTTATTAGAACACTCCATATCCAAGCAGGAATACAGGTAGACCGGAACAAAATCATTATCATCAAAAGGGTACCTGCTCCTCAAAAGTAGAAAGATGTCAGGAGTTTCTTAGGCTTATTTGGTTACTATAGAAGGTTCATCAAAGATTTCAGCAAGATGGCTTCACCAATATTTGGGTTATTGGCCAAAGATTCTGAGTTTGTTTGGTCTGGTCCTTGTCAAGAGGCTTTAGAGCTCATTAAGGAAAATTTGACTACTGCCCCCATCCTCCGAGGTCCGAATTGGACTCTGCCTTTCCACATCCACACTGATGCATCTGACAAAGCTATAGGGGTAGCATTAGTACAATTAGAGGACAAAATCCCTTATGCCATTTATTTCATCAGCAAGAACTTATCCAAGGCCGAGCTGAATTATAATATTACTTAGAAGGAGATGTTAGCCATTGTCCGGGCCTTGAACAAATTCAAGCATTATGTAAATGGATATCATACCTTTGTTCACACTGACCATGCAGCCATCAATTATTTAATGAAAAGAATGGATTTTAATGCTAGGATAATTAGATGGTTATTACTTTTGCAGCAATTTGATTTGAATATTGTTGATAAACCTGGAAAGGAGAATGTTTTTTGCGGATTTTGTGTCCAGGTTAGATTTCCCTGCAGGTGAAGAAGGACTGGTGGAAGACCAGCTTCCAGATGAGCACCTCTTTGCTATATCAGCACTCTCACCATGGTTTGTTGATATAGCCAACTACTTGGTTGCTAGGAGACTCCCTCCTAATATTTCATTCAGGGGGAGGAGCAGAATCATCAGAAAAAGCACCCCTTTCACATGGATTGGGGGAAACCATTTCAAGCTAGGCTCTGATCAAATCCTAAAGAGATGTGTGAGGGGGGGAAATTTTATTGATATCCTCTTTATATGTCATGAAAGCCCATGTGGAGGCCACGTTGCTGCAAAGATAACTTCTTACAAAGTTTTGCGGGCAGGATACTATTGGCCTACCCTTAACCAATATTCCAGAAGAACACCAGCAGGTGTGACTAGTGCCAAAGGATGGGGAAACCCACACAAAGGGATGAGATGCCTTTGCACCCTTAGGTGGCTCTTGAGCCATTTGGCAAGTGGAGCATGGACTTTGTTGGACCTATCTGTAGTGTACCTAGAGGGGATAATATAGGGTACAAAGGGAGGTACCCAAGAGAATAATATGATGTATTAATTTAAGAATGATAAATAAATGGGCCATAGTTAATAAATAAAGTGGTTAACCCACATTATGTAAGGGACCACAGGTAGCAAGGGAATAAAGTGATAAGCCCATTGTATTGGATGTATGGTATTGAGAGACCCATGGTAACTACCCATGGTATTGCATGTATGAAACCTATATAGAGGTTAGAGACTCTCCATTGAGAGATGTCAAGGATTATGGTATGGGCAAGCATATGGCTTGTGGAGTGTTCTCCTTCCTTAAGGAGTGAATGTACGGTGTTGCCCTACCTTAAGGGTTTTGATATTAATGAAGATCTGAAGTTTTGTCTTCAATGGTGTTATTTATTGGGCATATTTTCCATTTCTATACATTTTCTTTTCAGATCTACTACAAGTGGTATCAGAGCACTTTCTTGGGCAGAGTTTGGAGATTTGTTTTTTCATTTTCTTGTAGGAAATTTTTGGGCGGCGAGTTTGTAGAGCAGATCTGAAAAATTTAGTGAAAATTTTTCAGAAATAAATATCATATCTGGATTCCTTACGGAAAAATACCCAATTTCAAAAAAAAAATCAGTCGAATCGGAGTCCGGATGAGGGAGTTATCACTGATTTAAAATCAGCCATTTTTTCAGAAATTTTGTGACGCCGGGACAGTTGCAGCGCAAATCTGTGTTTCCAGAGTGCCTAGATCGGGATTTCAGCCATATGGTTAGATGCATAATAGATATCCCATTTTCGAAAATGGGTTATATTATGGATTCTGAGTTATATTGACCGAGTAATGTCCATTTTAAATTCTTGCAAAAGAATTTTTTGGGCGGCGATTTTGTAGAGCAGATCTGGAAAATTTGGTAAAAAATTTTCAGAAATAAATATCAGATCTGGATTCCTTATGGAAAAATACCCAATTTCAAAAAAAAAAAACAGTCGAATCGAAGTCCGGATGAGGGAGTTATCACTGATTTAAAATCAGGCATTTTTTCATAAATTTTGTGACGTCGGGGCAGTTGCAGCGCAAATCTGTGTTTCCAGAGTGCCTAGATCGGGATTTCAGTGATATGGTTAGATGCAAAATGACTATTCCATTTTCAAAAATAGGTTATATTAGGGATTCTGAGTTATATTGACCGAGTAATGTCCATTTTAAATTTTTTCCAAAGTAAGTGATTTTCTTCAAAACCCTTACTTTATTTTATGGATTCTCGCAAGATGAAGTTTACAGGAAAAGATGATGGCCCTACTATTGAAAATTTTTTACAATATCTCAAGGCTCAATATGCAAGTTTTTGGATATGCTCCATAGGGCTTCATATGAAAGATGAGGCAAATAAATGGTGGACCTCACTTGACAGCTCAGTGAGGAAACTTCTCGAGAAAAAACTTGAAAAAAGTCCTTTTGGACAAGTGGTCTCAAGCCGGAAAGAAGGATAGCAAGAGCCATAAAGACTTATTTTCTACTAATATTTCCATATTACGGATTCATGGAAGTATTCAGAAAGAGAACATCGTTGTGTCTATCATTCCTAGTTGCAAGTATAATTATATCAATGTGAATTTGGCTAAAAAATTGCAAGTTCCAACAAAGCATATTGAAAACACACAGGTTGATAATGAAGATGTTCAAATTTATAAAGATTTGAAGATTTCTATGGATAAGTATGTGTTGCATTCTGATTTTTATGCTTCAGATATGGCTATTGTGGATGTTGTTTTGGGACATCCTTGGATGGAATCCGTTGGTACTGTCAATTTTAATGTGCAAAAGAAATTCATGAAGCTCTGGTATAAAAAGAAGAAAATTACATTGCACGATATTTGCATTAGGAACCATGCAGAGACCGAGGAGGAAGAAGCAAAAATATCTAACGACGCAGACACATCAGATGATGAGCCTTTGATGGTAGATAGCCAAACACAGACATCAAAGCAAGTACCAATAAAGGAACCAGACACCACTCCATCACCAATCATGGAGGAATTAAGGAAAGATATTACATCAGTTAAAGCTTCAACATATCACCACTTGCATCACCCAGCAAGACAACAACCAGCAAGGTGGCAACGAATTAGCAACAAGGACAACAACCCCTGGACAACACATCGAGAGGTGCGACGATCCACTAACAACACAACAACAATGAAGAACCACCAGAACCCGCTTCCATCTCAAGCGAGCAAGGCACCGACTAGATCAAGTGTTCACCTTTCCCTTGGATGGCTAGATGCACATGAATGGTACCAGTGGAATACTCTTTTGAGTAGATCTTATTATTTGTGTTCTTCTCATGTTTCGAGGACGAAACATGTTTAAGGGGGGTGTAATGTAGTGTAGCTAGAGGGGATAATATAGGGTACAAAGGGAGGTACCCAAGGGAATAATATGATGTATTAATATAAGAATGATAAATAAATGGGCCATAGTTAATAAATAAAGTGGTTAACCCACATTATGTAAGGAACCACAGGTAGCAAGGGAATAAAGTGATAATCCCATTGTATTGGATGTATGGTATTGAGAGACCCATGGTAACTACCCATGGTATTGCATGTATGAAACCTATATAGAGGTTAGAGACTCTCCATTGAGAGATGTCAAGGATTATGGTATGGGCAAGCATATGGCTTGTAGAGTGATCTCCTTCCTTAAGGAGTGAATGTACGGTGTTGTCCTACCTTAAGGGTTTTGATATTAATAAAGATCTGAAGTTTTGTCTTCAATGGTGTTATTTCTTGGGCATATTTTCCATTTCTATACATTTTCTTGTCAGATCTACTACACTATCGATCCACCATCCAGACAAAAGAAGTATATCATAGTCTGCACTAATTACCTGACAAAGTGGGCTGAAACAAAAGCAGTGAAGGTAGAAACCGAGGATAAAGTATCATAATTTCTGGAGGAGAATGTTTTTTACAAGTTTGGATACCCTAGAGAAATAGTCACTAATCAAGGAGCACAATTCACTTCTCACCTCATTGAAAATATTTTGAGGAAGCACAAGATTAAACATAGAACTTCTATTGCCTATCACCCTCAGGCGAATGGCCAAGTAGAAGTAACTAACATAGCTTTAGAGAGCATCCTCACAAAGGTTGTGAGAAGCAGCAGAAAAGATTGAGCAAACATATTGGTAGAAGCTACTTGGGCCTACAACACTACTTGGAAGACAACAACAGGATTCACTCCTTATGAACTATTCTATAGTAAGAAAGCTCTACTCTCAGTTGAGTTTGAATTCAATACTTTAAGGATGGAAACTGAATTATATATAGATCTATCAAATGCCCAAAAAGGGATATTATTGCAACTAAATGGATTGGATGAGTTCAAAATGCAAGCACTTCTGCACACAGAGGTAGTTCAACTACAAAGGAATGTATGGCATGACAAGAACATTAAGGAGAAGGCCTCCCAAGAAGGATATTGGGTGTTGTTGTATGATTCAAGGTTTAAATACTTTAAGGGAAAATTAATGATAAGATGGTTGGGACCTTACATGATGAAAAAATGTTTTGATAATGGTGCAGCTCAAATCAGGACCATAGATGATGAAGGAATCCCCTTTCTTGTCAATGGTCGCGAACTTAAAATTTACAGGAAGCCCTTATCTAGGGAAGAGTTCATAAATTCAATAAGAAGAGAGGTGTATGTAATTGGAAACTCCATAGTTTCCAGCACCTTCTAAAAATAAAAAATAAAAATATATATATATATATAAAAAATAAAGGTCTCCATGGGTGAAAAACTCTCTAAGGCGCTCCAAGAAAGCTTGTGGGTTGAAAACCTCAATGGAGGCAGCCCATTTTCTCTATAAAAAAAAAACAAACAAACAAACATCTTCACCTTTATGTTTGTTGTTTTGTAGGTTATTAATGGTTTCTGGAAATACAGGGAAGCAGTCTTCTTCTTCTCTCCCCTTCTATTTTAAAATCCATCCCATCATTCACTCCATTCATTTCCATAACTCCTTACATCACCTCCATACACCATATTCCTCCATTCCTGAGCATAATGTAGCAAAAGAAAACAAGCCACAAACTACTACAAACATCAGGAAGTTCCTTCAAAAACAAAGTTGTTCATGGACTGCAAAGAAAAATAAGAAGGAAATTTGCATAACAAACTCTAGGAGAACAAGAATGCCACCCATGGCATCTTGAGCACCTTGCACAACATCCACAGCATAAAGAAACAACAAGAAAATATTATCATCTCACTTAGGAAGTTGCTCATTCAGCAAGTTTCTCACTCAAAGAACAACAATATAGTAAAGATTACAACATCTAAAAGGCTTTTCTCCTCAATTAATCTCCTACAACTACCTTTAAAACAACAAGTAAACTTAGGTATAGCTTCTTACCCCTCGCTATGCATTTGCAAAAGAGCATCTAACATGGTTTTTAATTATATTTTTGTGTTTGCTATTTGATTTAGATTTTGTTCATTCAGCTGCGGAATCTTGCCACTTTCCGCAGCTACTGCAACTTTCCACAGCTATTTTGTGAAACTCTATGTTACAGGTGTCTACAAGGAAAACGAGCCACATGGGCAAGTCAGGAATGATGTGGACATGGTTCGTGTCCTATTGGTTCAAGCAAACTCATCTAAATAAGCCGCGGTCAAAGACGTCCACATGGAAGTCAACCATAGAGTCTTACGGTGACAGGACTCTGTTCCGTGTCACGTAAAGGTTCATATGGCCGTTTCTGAGCTTGCGGAGGACAAGTCGACATCTGTACATGGCTCCATAGTCGAATTCAAGCATCCACTTATCATAGATTTATTTTCCAACACGGCCATGATCCTAGATCCGTGGACGTAATGGTCTACGTGTTCTACACCAGCATAAACTTTAGGAGACAGTTATATTTATTTTGTTATATATAACGCGTTTGCATACGCATATAGAGTTAGTCCCGATTAGTCTCTGTTAATTTTATTAAGTCTGCTCTGTAATGTAATTACGCTGCCTTTGAGCCGTAATACTACCATACTGTTATGACTGCATTTTTAATATAAGAAGACTATGTTTTCCAACTTAATTCATACTTGAAGATCGTTGCCAAGGCTGGTGTAGAGGGCCCCTGCTCAGCTAAGGTTTTGTGCATTAGTGTATAGTTCTTATTTCATTTCTTTAAAGCTCATTGTGCCATAATCCATTCACATGTTTATACATTTCATTTTTTTTCATTTCTGTTTATAAACTTTCCTACTTTCCATTTCACTTCTGTCTTTCATGTTTTATGTTGTTAATCACTGATCATTGTTCTTGTTTCAGGTTATAGATAGGCGGCCCGGGCATTTTCATAGCTTTTTGACTAATGACATGGAATTAACATTGTTCTGCTGCTAATGTGTTTTTCTTAGTTTCTGTTTCATTTCAGTATTGCTTTATTTAACTCAGTTTTGCTTAATTGTTTCAGTAGTTAAATTTAGATATATTAAACTGCTCATAGCATCTTCAGTTGCCTCCGAAAGCCACAGCTGGACTGATGGTGAGGGATTGTATTATGAAATGTGTAGTTTAGTATTAGTTTCCTTTCTGCAAAATTAAATATATTAAACTGCTCATAGCATCTTCAGTTGCCTCCGAAAGCCACAGCTGGACTCATGGTGAGGGATTGTATTATGAAATGTGTAGTTTAGTATTAGTTTTCCTTCTGCAAATTTAAATATATTAAACTGCTCATAACGTCTTCAGTTGCCTCCGAAAGCCACAGCTGGACTAATGGTGAGGGATTGTATTATGAAGTGTGTAGTTTAGTATTAGTTTCCTTTCTGCAAAGTTAGAAATGTTAAATTGTGCATGACATCTTCAGTTACCTCCGAAAGCCACAACTGGACTGATGGTGAGGGATTGAATTATGAATGTATGGTTTGATATTAGTTTACTTTCTGCAAGTTAGATATCAGTTACTCAAGTTGTTTATGGTTACTTCCGAAAATCATAGTTGGACTAATGATGAAGGATCAGAAGATAAATTGATGTAATCTGATTTAGATTTACTTTGTTGCAATTTTGAATTTCTTTAAGCATAGTTTCTTTTTGTTTAGACAACAGCAAGAATAGTTTAGTTTCATGCTCACTAGTTCATTGTTTTTGATTTATTAGACTTACAACATCTTTTCATTTCAGCAGTACATTTTCATTTCCTTTCAAGTTTTGTCATTGAAAATTTCAAATTCCTTTTTAAGTTTCAAGTTGGTAAATCATTATAGGGAATATCATTTCCTTGAACAAATATAACAATACTTGTTTTCATTTTAGAATTTCCATTTCACCTTAGAAAACCAAAAACGACAAAAAGTTAAGAAATAGGTTATCTTGCACATATAGTGCGCCGCACTTCATCAGCTTACGAATCCCGGATTGACAAATTAAATGCAGCAATTTATGATACACTAAATTGACCAAACATTTTGGCACCGTTGCCGGGGAAGTGTAACTAGGTAGCGAATTTCTTATATAAAAAAAACACAAAATCATAAAAGAAGGGAAAACTTGATAACTTCTTGAAGTATGCTCTCCTCTTGCACCTAGTGTGATATGGAGGATCAGAAAAGAGAGTTATTGGTTTAGTAATTTCTTAAGTATGCTCTCTTCCTGCACCTAGTGTGATCTGGAAGATCAGAAAGAGGATTATTAGCCCAACTTTTTGAAAAAAATAAAAAATAATAAAAAAATAAAAAATAAATAAAAAAATGACATGCATAGAGCAAGAGATTCTAGGGGAAGGTTTATAGCTAAAGCCAAGAGTTCGATTTTCACATCTCCATCTTCTTCAAGGCATAGACCAGATTCACCACCATCTACCCCTAGCCTTAAGATTTTTGGAAGTCAAGGAACAGCTGAATTAGAGGATTCTCCTATACCACCTACTCAATCCCATTTAGAAAACAAAGAGACTTTCTCTCATTCTCCCTTGGTAGAAAAACTAGAGGACTTTAAGGATTCTAAAGAAACTATCATGGCGGAGGAAGTAATAGATGGAGGTAGAGGTAGAGGTAGAAGAGGAGGAAACAATGGAGACAACAATGGTGAAGGAAATAATGGTAGAAATAGGGAAGGAGACAACTTGTTTGGATTCCCTATAGTTGATGAGGAAAATCATGCAACAATGAAAAATATCTCACCATCTGTCCTCCCTAACTTTTATGGATTGCGAAGTGAGGACCCTGAAACATTTCTGTTTGAGTTTGAAGTTGTGTGCCGAACCTATGACTATATGGAAGATTCTCAAAAACTCAAACTGTCTCCTTCAACTTTGAAAGGATCTGCTTTGAAATGGTTCATGGGATTAGCCACTCAATCTATTAGGACTTGGAATGATAAGAAACAAAAATTTTTGGATAGATACTTGGACTATTGTATGCCCACCAATCACAAGGATGAGGTATTCAAGATGATGCAAAAAGAAGATGAAAATTTGGAAGACTTACTTGAAAGATTTCAATACAACTTGAAAAGAGCAAAGATGAGCAACTTCGATGATGAAACCTTGAAAGCCCTCATATTAAAAGCCATTAGAGATGAATGGATAGATATTTTAAACATGATGGGGAAAGGAGATATTTCTCAACTCCCACTTCGTGACATAACAAAACTATGTGTCCATCTCTCAAGAGGAAAATCTAAAACAGGAAAAGGGCCTAGGGATCCTTCTCTTATTAGGGCTAACAAATCTGCAACTAGATCAGTAAGTAGGGCAGAGATTGGTAATATGCTTGATGAATTCAAAACTGATATCTTAGGGAGCCTTAGTGAACAACTAGACACCCTTAAAATCCAAAACAAGCAGAAAGCAGAAACAGATGCTTTAGCCATCTTTTGTCCGAAATGTAGGAAGAAACATGATTTAAGGGAATGTCCCTTGGATGCAAAATTTGTAGAAACATGTATGATTTGCTCAGAGAATCATGAGATCAAGGATTGTCCTTCAATTCCTGGACTCAAAGTTGTTTTTCAAGAAGACCCAAATTCAGTAGAATCTCTCTGTTTTGTCGCAAGGAGACCTTGGCAGGGACAACAATCTCAAGGGTTTAACAACCCTATGAATTTTCAAACCCCACCAAATTGGAATCCTTCGCAACAACCTTGGCCCCAACATCAAAACTCATATCAGCCATGGGTACAAGGGATGCAAAATCCTTATGGGAGATTTGCTCAATTTTATCAATATCCTCCATCTTTTCAAAATCAACAAGCTCCACAACTTCCAAACCTAAATCCACAACTTTCATTGCCATTTCCACAACAACAACCTTCTCAACAAAATCCACATCCTCAACTCATGCTCCCATACCAACAAAAGACAAATCAACTTCCAGCTCAACCATTGCCAAATCCTAACAATAAGAATCCTTAGAATACTTACATGGTAGAAGGACAACAATTTCCTACCTATATGATTGTTCCTCTCAATGATGTACAGCTCAGATCTGGTAGAGTTTTAGAAAAACCTTCTATAGATATCCAAGAGCAAGATACCTTTGAGGAGGATTCTCTTCAAGTCAATAAGGGTTCTGAGGAAGAATCTCTTCAAAATTCAAATATTCAAAAAGAAAAATAAAAGTTAACACCCACAACTCCTATAGTTGAGCAACCTGCATCTTCATCTACACCTCCTTTTCCTGAAAGACTACAAATTGATAAGGGGGTGGAAAAAAAAATCTTGTTGCCTAACTATGACTTTCTAGATGAATTGAATAATGTTTGTATCAAGATTCCCTTGCTACAAGCCATTCGAGAGATTCCTATTCTAGCAAAAACAATAAAGGAGTTGAGTTTCAAAAGACCAGGAAGGAAACTAAAAGACACAAGAAGAATCCACCTGGTAGGAAAGATTGCAGAGATTATGATGGGAAAAATTACCATGCAGAAGTATGTAGATCCAGGAAGTCCAATTGTCAAGACACATATAAATGGGATAGAAATTCCAAACACATTGATTGACTTAGGGGCTGTTATCAACATTATGAGTAGACAGACTATGGAACAGCTAAAACTTCTTAACCTTATTTTTACACCTACTTTACTGCAACTTGCAGATCGATCAGTTATTAAACCAGATAGTGTATTAGAAGATATTTCAATCTCCTTAGATTCTTGGGAATATCCAGTAGATTTTATGATTTTGACTCCCAAGAGTAATCTAGGAGGGCACCCACTTATTTTAGGAAGACCTTGGCTAGCCACAGCTGATGCTTTTATTAGTTGTAGATCTGGGGACATGTACATTTCTAATGGTAATTCGACAAAGAAATTCAATTTGTATTCTCCAACAAGAGCAATCACAGAAGTAGGAGACAATGAATGGGTTGATGATGAGGACACTATACAACCTGTCTTTACCATTTCTGAAATCAGTGAGGATAGTCAAATTCTGAACACATTAGAAAATTTTGAGACATATTCAGAATATGACCCCACACAATTTCAATTGGAATCTGACATAGAATATTTATCATCAAGACAAATGTCTCTTTACTCTATGGAAGAGTTTGGTAGTTCTACTATTGAGATTTTTCCAGGAAAAACATTGAATATCAACAAACATATGGAAAAATCACAACAACAAGAACTAACCAAAATCTTGCAAAAACATTCTACTGCATTTGCATGGGAGTATACTGACATGAAGGGTATTGATCCTAAGACTTGCATCCATCACATCTATATTGAGGAAAACAGTAGACCAATCAGACAACCTCAAAGAAGGATGAATCCAAATCTTAGGGAGATAGTGAAAGAAGAGCTCCAAAAACTACTCAATGTAAAATTCATTTATCCAATTTCAGATAGCCGATAGGTTTCTCCTTTGGTTATAGTACCTAAAAAGAATGGTAAATGGAGGGTATGCATTGATTACAGGGAATTGAACAAAGCAACTTTAAAGGATCACTTTCCTTTTCCTTTTATTGATCAGGTATTAGATACATTAGCAGGTAAAAAGTACTTTTCATTTTTGGATGGTTTTAGTGGCTATAATCAAATTCAGGTAGCACATGAAGATCAAGATAAGACCACATTTACTTGTCCATGGGGAACTTTTGCCTACCGAGTGCTTCCTTTTGGGTTATGTAATGCACCCGCAACATTCCAAAGAGCAGTATTAGGGATTTTTTCTGATCTAATCCATGATTGTGTAGAGGTTTATATGGATGATTTTACAGTTTATGGTAATTCATTTGAAGAGGCATTAGAAAATTTGGAAAAAGTTCTTATAAGATGTAAAGAAGCAAACCTTTCATTAAGCCATGAAAAATGCGTTATGATGTTTACTGAAGGGATTGTTTTAGGACATCATATTTCAGGAGATGGGATTAAGGTTGATAGATCAAAAGTTGAAGTCATTTCGAAGTTGCCTATTCCAAATAGTCCAAGAGATGTTAGAAGTTTTCTAGGATTTACTGGTTACTATAGAAGATTTATAGAAAACTTCACTAAAATAGCATCTCCACTCTTCAAATTGCTTACAAAAGATTGTGAATTCAAATGGGATCGTGATTGTCAATCAGCCTTTGAAACTTTGAAAACAAGAATATCTGAAGCACCTATCTTGAGAGGACCAAATTGGAAACTCTCTTTCCATATTTCTACGGATGCTTCAGATACAGCTCTAGGAGCTGTGTTGGGTCAAAAAGATTTAGTTCCTTATGCCATTTATTATACCAGTAAAAATTTGACTCCCACAGAGTTGAATTATACTGTGACTGAAAAAGAGTTTTTAGCCGTTGTTCATGCAATTAATAAGTTTAGACATTACATAACAGGCTATGAAACTTTTATTCATACTGACCATTCTACAATTAGATATTTGATGAACAAACCTGTTACTAATGGCAGAGTGACAAGATGGCTTTTACTTTTGCAAGAATTCAATATTACTGTGTTGGATAGACCAGGAAAACAAAATATAGTAGCTGATTTCTTGTCTAGGATTCAGAATACTAAAGAAGATTCTCCTGTAGAGGATAAGTTTCCTGATGAATACTTATTTGCAGTAACTATTAAGACACCTTGGTATGCAGATATTGCTAACTATTTGGTTACAGGGAAACTACCTTCATATTTATTTCCAAGTGAAAAATGAAAAATTATTCAGGAGAGTTCAAAATATTCATGGATTTCTAACGAATTGTTTAAAACAGTGCCAGAACTTGTGATCAGAAGATGTGTCAGGGAAGATGAAATGCCTGATATTCTTAAGGCATGTCATGATGAACCATGCGGTGGACACTTTGCAAACAAAAGGACGGCCTATAAAATCCTCTCTTTAGGATATTATTGGACTTCCCTCTTCAAAGATGCAAAACAATATGTCAAAAGGTGTGACAGCTGCCAAAGAGTAGGGAAACCTACCCTTTCAAATGAAATGCCATTTCAAACACAGGTACTCATTGAACCCTTTGAAAAATGGGCTTTAGATTTCATTGGACCTATTAATCCACCATCTAAGCAAAAGAAGTATATATTGGTTTGTACTGATTATGTTACTAAATGGGTAGAAGCCAAAGCATTAGTATCCGCTACTGAAAATTCAGTTGTTCATTTTCTTTATGAGGATATTTTTACTCGCTTTGGTGTTCCAAGAGAAATTGTGACAGATCAGGGGAGCCAATTCACATCCAATTTGGTGGAGAAGTTGATGGAAGAATACAAAATCAAGCACAGAAGATCTACTCCTTACCATCCGTAAGCAAATGGTCAAGTGGAGTCCACAAATAAAGTTCTTGAAAGTATCATCACCAAAACTGTTCATCTACATAGAAGAGATTGGGCAGAAAGGCTTCCTGAAGCCTTGTGGGCCTACAGAACTACATGGAGAAATACAACAGGACATTCTCCCTATGAACTTGTTTATGGGAAAGAAGCCTTGCTCCCCATTGAGTTCCAAGTCAAGACCTTCAAGATAGCAGTTCAGTTGGGGATGGGCTTATCAGAAGCCCAAAAGCATAGAATGGAGCAGTTGAATGAGCTAGATGAGATCAGACAAGAGGCAATTTTAAGAACTGATCTAGTTCAATATCAAAGAACTAAATGGCATGACAAGTACATCAAAGAGAAGAAGTTTCAAGAAGGAGATTGGGCATTTTTATTTGATTCCAAGTTTAAATATTTTCAAGGAAAATTTCAGACTCATTGGCTTGGGCCATATGAGATTGACAAGATCTTTAGCAATGGAGCGGTAAGAATCAAGACCATTGATGAGTTTCAAACTCCTCTTATAGTGAATGGCCATAGATTGAAAGTTTATCATAAGCCACTCTCAAAAGAGGATTTTGTCAAAATGTTTCAAGAAAGTTCTGCAATCAGGCTGGTACAGAAGAATTCTTCTTCTCCACCAGCCTAGCTTTTGTTCTTTTCAGTTAAAAAAAATAAATAAATTGTATAAGCCTGAAAACCAATCACTGATTGGCAGTCTTATACAGAAAATATAGGGTGAAAATCAGGAACACCTGACACTCTATATTTTCCAAAAAAAATCTCTCTTTCATTTCACAAGTTTTGTGATCATTCACTCCATTCCATTCCACTTCATTCCATTTCATTTCACTCCACTCCACTTCATTTCATCCATTTCATTCCATTTCATTAATAAAAATCTTTTTCATGACCATTTCCATCTGGTCATTTGTCATCTGTTCATTTCCATTCATCCAAGTAATAGTTGTGTCAGTTTCCGTAGCTGACATCTGTTTCCGCAGCTGACTCCAGTTTCCGCAGCCAGAAGCAGATTCCGCAGCTACTACTCTATTTTCAAAAAGAATGTACAGTCAGATGTTATTTCCATAATCATGAAATAAAATGCAGGTGAGAGGATCAAAAATGAAGACATGGACCATTCAAGACACCAATGAAGAGCAATTAGTTGAAGACCAAAGGAAAAGGCAAAGATTCCAAAGGTATGAATAAAATTTATTTCAAATAGCATTGAAAAACACATTTTTATATAGTTCTGAACCATGAGCTCTATCCATTATGTGCAATGATTATATTGAAAATTCTGTAACCTTTCACGATCTCCATATTATCCTCTCACATTCATTCCCAAACGGTTCCATCATTAAACCCCTGATTTTCACTCATGATAGAATATTCCACCGGTGACAATGAGACGTATTTGATTTGACCAAGGACTCTTACAGCCGCATAAATCCATAACCGTTGATTGAAACGTGTTCACATTTATTTCACAGCCACCAAATTTCAAAACGCTGCCGAGTGTGTTATACTCTGTCAATTGCACAGTCGTATCTCTGTTATGCTCACGAAACCCTTTTCTATTCTGTCTCACTCCATTCCGTTCATTGTGCTCATTTCCACTCTCGGATATCTACCCACAGTCTCACTCCATTTCGTTCATTGTGCTCATTCCCATTCTATAATATATTCCCACAGTCATTGAGCTCGTTTCTGTGCATTCAGCCGTTCTATTTCCATTTGAATCCTCCACACAGGAAATTCTTTGAAGAGCAAAAAGAGAAATGGGTAAATTGCTAAGAGCAGAACCGGAAGGACCGAAGTTCATGGAGGGATATCCGCAAGTAAGGGAGATATTGAAGAAAGCAAAATGGCTGCGTTTTATCTAGAAGTTCAGAGGTTATCACAAAGAAGTTACAAAAGCATTTGCAAGGTTGTTTAATGGCTTGGAAGTAGAAATTGGAGACCTTAAGTTTGCGGTCAATGAAGCATCTATAGCAACAGCCACGGAACTTCTTCAGGAGGGTGAGCGTTGGTTTAAGAATAAAAGTATCAGTGATGAAGCATGGAGAGAAATCTTACGAGACCAAGGTATGGACATAACTGTTTTTAAAAGAGGAATTCCTGTGCATGCATTGAAAGAGGAATGGGCTACTTTGCTGCTAGTTGTTCAGAAATTCATTACATGTGAAAGCCGTTTTGGGTCCATGTACATGTACCATACCAGGTTACTGATGAATTTTCTAGATAATCAAGCTCTCAATCTCCCATATTTTCTATTAAATAGCTTGAAGAAAATGTCTGTGATTGTTCAGAAACATTTAGGAGATGTAGAACCTCATCTATATCACCATGGCCTTATAAAAATTTTGATTGAAAAGGAGTTAAAGGAAAAGAAAGACACATGGGAACAATTTCTGGTTAGAAATTTCTTTGAGGAACCTCAGGAAATTCCTGAAGGTAGCACAGCAAGAAGAAGTAGGAGAAAAAGAACACTTGATGAAATCCAAAATACTCCTACTACTGCAATTGAAAGAACTGATAGGGAAGAAAGACTGTCAAAGAGGAAGAAGAAAGAAATCAAGGGTAAGAAGCCAATAACACCAAAAGAAAGAAAAACTATTGAGGCTATACATAAAACTCCTTCTTTTGAAGAAGAAGATAATCAAGTGTTATCTGAAAGACTAGTTTATCTTCAAAAACAGTCCTCTATGGCCAAGAAGACAGAGAAAGGAAAACAAAAACAAAAGGATAGTGCACCACAGCGTGTGAGAAGAAGCAGCAGACTTAAAGGGAAATTGAGGAAAACACAAATGAAGGGTCCTCATTTCATTGATTTGGGAGAGGAAACATCTTAATAGTCCCCAGCTGACCATAGTCCATCTCAGTCAGTTAGTGAACCTGGTTCATTTCATTCCCAATCAGACATTGAACATACTCCATCCCATTCTCAGCAAGATATTGATGTGAGCCCTCCTCAGACAGATTATTCTCCTTCATGGCATTTTGGGGACAGCCCAATAAAAATGACACCTGAAATAGACCCCAAGCAGCAGGAAGTATATGACTATATAGAATCTTTGGAAAAGGAAGCTACAGGTCCCAGTACTTCGTCTATCCAGCCTCATACAGTACAGGATGATTTAGTCCAATCACTAAAACAGGAAATTTTTGAGTTAGAGCTTTTGAATAAACATATCAAAAATGAAAATGAGACATTGAAGGAACAAGGAAAACTGGACAAAATCATCCATGATAATACTATGCTACATCTAGGAATATGGCAAAAGAAGAACAAGAAATTGAAAAGAAAATGCCAGAAGTTGAGCAGAGCACTGGTTAATATCAAATTTAGGTGCTTAATGAAGAAACCTAGAATGTTAGTAGCACCAAGGAAGAGGAGGAGAGGATTGGATGTGCTGGCTGAAGTGTCAAGGCACATGAACTAAGGAAGGAATATTAAAATTTTGGTTGCATGAGGACATGCAACACCTTCACAGTGGGGGTATGTTGAGTCTCAATTCTGCATCTTTTCCATAGACTTTTCTATACCTTTTTCACTCACCTGAACCTCCCAAGTTGTCAATATCATTTTCAAAAGAGCATCTAACATGGTTTTTAATTATATTTTTGTGTTTGCTATTTGATTTAGATTTTGTTCATTCAGCTGCGGAATCTTGCCACTTTCCGCAGCTACTGCAACTTTCCACAACTATTTTGTGAAACTCTATGTTACAGGTGTCTACAGGGAAAACGAGCCACATGGGAAAGTCAGGAATGATGTGGACATGGTTCGTGTCCTATTGGTTCGAGCAAACTCATCTAAAGAAGCCGCGGTCAAAGGCGTCCACGTGGAAGTCAACCATAGAGTCTTACGGTGACAAGACTCTGTTCCGTGTCACGTAAAGGTTCATATGGCCGTTTCTGAGCTTGCGGAGGACAAGTCGACATCTGTACATGGCTCCATAGTCGAATTCAAGCATCCACTTCTCATAGATTTATTTTCCAACACGGCCATGATCCTAGATCCGTGGACATAATGGTCTACGTGTTCTACACCAGCATAAACTTTAGGAGACAGTTATATTTCTTTTGTTATATATAACGCGTTTGCATACGCATATAGAGTTAGTCCCGATTAGTCTCTGTTAATTTTATTAAGTCTGCTCTGTAATGTAATTACGCTGCCTTTGAGCCGTAATACTACCATACTCTTATGACTGCATTTTTAATATAAGAAGACTCTGTTTTCCAACTTAATTCGTACTTGAAGATCGTTGCCAAGGTTGGTGTAGAGGGCCCCTGCTCAGCTAAGGTTTTGTGCATTAGTGTATAGTTCTTATTTCATTTCTTTAAAGCTCATTGTGCCATAATCCATTCACATGTTTATACATTTCATTTTTTTTTCATTTCTGTTTATAAACTTTCCTGCTTTCCATTTCACTTCTGTCTTTCATGTTTTATGTTGTTAATCACTGATCAGTGTTCTTGTTTCAGGCTATAGATAGGCAGCCTGGGCATTTTCATAGCTTTTTGACTAATGACATGGAATTAACATTGTTTTTCTGCTAATGTGTTTTTCTTAGTTTCTGTTTCATTTCAGTATTGCTTTGTTTAACTCAGTTTTGCTTAATTGTTTCAGTAGTTAAATTTAGATATATTAAACTGCTCATAGCATCTTCAGTTGCCTCCGAAAGCCACAGCTGGACTGATGGTGAGGGAGTGTATTATGAAATGTGTAGTTTAGTATTAGTTTCCTTTCTGCAAAATTAGATATATTAAACTGCTCATAGCATCTTCAGTTGCCTCCGAAAGCCACAGCTGGACTGATGGTGAGGGATTGTATTATGAAATGTGTAGTTTAGTATTAGTTTTCCTTCTGCAAATTTAAATATATTAAATGCTCATAACGTCTTCAGTTTCCTCCGAAAGCCACAGCTGGACTGATGGTGAGGGATTGTATTATGAAGTGTGTAGTTTAGTATTAGTTTCCTTTCTACAAGTTAGAAATGTTAAATTGTGCATGACATCTTCAGTTACCTCCGAAATCCACAGCTGGACTGATGGTGAGGGATTGAATTATGAATGTATGGTTTGATATTAGTTTACTTTCTGCAAGTTAGATATCAGTTACTCAAGTTGTTTATGGTTACTTCCGAAAATCATAGCTGGACTAATGATGAGGGATCAGAAGATGAATTGATGTAATCTGATTTAGATTTACTTTGTTGCAATTTTGAATTTCCTTAAGCATAGTTTCTTTTGTGTTTAGACAGCAGCAAGAATAGTTTGGTTTCATGCTCACTAGTTCACTGTTTTGATTTATTAGACTAGCAGCACCTTTTCATTTCAGCAGCGCATTTTCATTTCCTTTCAAGTTTTGTCATTGTACTTTTCAAATTCCTTTTTAAGTTTTCAAGTTGGTAAATCATTATAGAGGATATCATTTCCTTGAACAAACATAACCACACTTGTTTTCATTTT